>JAGFNK010000082.1:0-149217 GCA_025769875.1 Russula earlei | reverse complement strand
GGACAGGTATCGCTTGTTTTATCTGGCTTGGACATACATCAGTTACTACCGTCTCACCGTCCAGTTCTACCACCTACGCCTCAACAGAATACAAAGGGAAAATCAATCTTACGTCCAACTTGCTGTTGTACCAGGAATACACAACACCTTTGACTGGGAAACTAACTCTTGGCTATACGACGCAGACTACAATCAACCTTGGGCAATTACCAGCCCAGACGCCTCATATACTGGTCCCCCTGTACTATTCTGTCCCAGCAATCCTAGAAGCCTCAAGTCTCGCCCCTCGACCCCTCACACCGATTCAGACCACTGTCCCAACTAGCCAAGAACGTTGGTCTGCCAGCACAGAAGATACTGAGTCAAATCCGTGGACAGCAAGGTGTAACTGCAAAACAGAGTATTGCACGTGCAACTTTCGACCAGACACACCTACTCCTGACGGAATTACCTTGTGGACGCCAGGCGATTACCCTCCCCATTCGATAAATCTGGCTCCTCGACACAGACGCGCGTCATCCCAACGACCCCCTGAGAGAGAAACATTCCCAACGCAAGAGGATTTCTTGTTGAAAGACCATTACCTCCTACCCCTCCTGACGCCTACGTACCCTTGTTTACCAATCGTATTCCTACCCCTGTCATACCTATCCAACCCTTTGCATCACCCCTTGTTGAATCCCCTGATAGTGCTGATCTTAGGAGTACTGATTTACACTGTTACCTACCAGGAGCACTCCTTCCTAGCATTAACCTACCTACGCGTTCAAAGGAGAGAGTTAATTGAATTCAAGAACTATTGTACCCAAGCTTGGCATCAACGACTGACGACACTTATAGTTTACAAGCACCCCACCAAGGAAATAAGTGACTTTGCCATCTCTCCAGCAGAATTTCGAAGGATATCTGTGGAAAGACCCGAGTAGGTTCTAACACAAAGCAGCATTACTGAAGAATACTCCCGAATCCAATTAAGAAACATCAAGGAAGACCTGATACCATTCGACTAAAGCCAGCCTACACCATTGCATATCCTTGGAACAACGGCCATTGGACTATAACAGTCGTCTAGATCTATGAGCACTAGGAGGGACATCACTGACGAAGAAGAAAATCTAATCCCACTCCTATTTGAAAACCTCAGTTACGACACCCAAGATCACTGTTACCGAGGAAAATTTGCAGGCACACCTATTATCAACCACGGAAATCTTTCTGACACTTGGTTATACGAAGACGATAACGACGAAGTTACCACCGAACAACTTAAAGCGGCAGCCCCAGGAGCAGAAAACGTTCAAGACTTCAACCCCTATAACTACACAGGCCTCTTCCTTAGACAGACCAGTCAAGTGGAGCCGTTCTAGAAGACATTGGGTTTACTATAACAATCGAGAAGTCGATTTCTCAGCCAGAACACCTCAAGAAGTTACCGCTATCCTAGGAACTGCTCAGAGCACTCGAAGCACCACTCCAGGACCTTCTACTCGGCGTAATACCCAACAACCTACTCCTCATACAACTAGCAACGTACCACAAGCAGTCCCTCGAACGCTCACTCCAACTAGAATCCAACTACAAGGTTCAGCCCCACCTATTGTTACAGCTACAACAACTCAGAATCCCACCATGTCAAGCAATCCACGCCTTGTCGGGAACAGCACCAGAACCCTTTGACGGAAAGGCTGATAATGCAGAAGCCTTTTGGGCAGCTTTGGCCAATTATTACTACATCAATGGCGACTCCTTTACAGATGAAAGCAAGAAAGTTGCTGCTGCACTGACCCACTTTAAAGTAGGAACACCTGCCGGAGCGTGGGCTAGAGAACAAACCACCAAGGCAATGGCTCGTACTGTAGCAGACTATGGGTCATGGGACGACTTCAAGAAAGCCTTTGCCGATCATTTTATTCCTGCAGAAGCAGAGTTAGCCTCCGCTAATATCATGCACACCCATTATCAAGGAAGACTACCATTTAATGAATGGTATCAGAAATGGTCGCACCACGCATCACGAGCTACCACCGATGAAAGAACAAAGATGTACGCATTTAGGAAGAACATCAACCCGGCCTTACATCAGAAAATACTGGGAATCACACCAACACCAACTACGCTTGCAGCCCTTGTCAAAGCAGCAAGAGAATTCGACAACCTTTTCCACCTATACAACTCTACTGCTTTTCGAGGAGGACGCTCTGTGCGTGCCCGAGGATTGAACACTCAAGGATCAGATAATCCATTGGAAATTAACTTGTACCAAGGAGAACCCAATGAACGACCCTGGGAATCCAGAAGTGAAAGGAAACCCCTCACAGATGCAGAGAAAGAAGTTTCGACGCAAGAACAATCTCTGTTATTATTGTGGAAAGAAGAATCATATGGCAAATCAATGTAGAGCAAAGAAAGCAGCTCAAGGACGCCAAGCGACAAGGTTCTCGCCCCCAAACAGTCAGAGCTACAACCATCCAAGACTGAAAACATCGAACCTGCGCAAGAAGAACCCGTTCCTGTTGCTTCACTAACGACTTGGAGAGAGACACTTGCAGACTCGATCCTCCGCCCAAGATCTGCTCCTATGGATTTTTAATTGGACCCCCTTCTGCACCGAGGAGGGACATGGTCCAAATCAGTACGATACAAAGAGAAATCAATTACCCCAAAGTTTTTACCAAGAATATTCGCTCCCCTTCCATTGCCTTGAAAGTTACCTTAGTAGGGAAGACAAGCGGCAAAGAAATCGGTGCAAGAGCCCTGCTCGACAGTGGAGCAGAAGGAATGATAATCCATGAACGATTTGCACAAAGACACCACCTGCACCTTCGAACTATGATCAAACCCTTGCCAGCACAAAATGTAGACGGAACACAAAATGCCAATGGACTAATACGCTTTAGCACCATCCAAAGACTTCGCATTCCAAGCGCACACAGGCGCCACTCATGACGAACAAGCAGAATTCCTTGTCACTAACATTGGAGATCACGACATTATCTTAGGAACCGATTGGCTACGACACCACAACCCAGATATTGATTGGGCAAATGATACAATCACACTGAGGAACTGCCCCCGAACTTGCCTTACCACACACCCAAGCATAACCATTGCATCTGCATCTGGAACACGGAATTACCAAATACAAGCGCTTACTTTCCCTGAAGAAGAAGAACCCGAGTTTACGGACATTGCTGCACTAATCTTCCCAGATACTGAAGGACCATTGAACCCATGTGTTGACGAACAAATCCACGATGCGTTTAGCCCAATAACAATCAACATAAGAGCCAAATCAACCACAGCTACCAAGTTAGCCAGTGCGGAAACACCCCCTAAGACATTAGACGAACTTATCCCCTGCCCAATTCTTGAAATGGCGAAAGGTTTTCGATGAACAAGCTTCTCAACGCCTTCCTGCTCACCAACCATGGGACCATGCAATCAATCTAAAACCAGGGATCGCCCGACGTGATTCTGGCATTTATCGACTTACTCCCAAGGAACTACAAGCCCTAAAAGAATACTTAGACGAACATTTGAAGAGAGGCACAATCCGACCATCAAAAGCAGCTATTGCCAGCCCATTCTTCTTTGTAGAAAAGAAAGGAGGAAATCTACGACCAGTGCAAGACTACAGAGCCCTGAATACAGCAACTGTCAAAGACGCGTATCCACTACCCTTGATTCCTGAATTAATTGACAAACTCCAAGGAGCCCAATACTTTACCAAGTTTGACGTACGATGGGGATACAACAATATTCGCCTCAGAGAGGGCGATGAACACCTCGCAGCATTCAAGACACCATTAGGACTCTTCGAACCATTGATAATGACATTTGGTCTCTGCAACGCCCCAGCCACTTTCCAACGCTTTATGAACACCATCCTAGCAAAATACATCGCCACTGAACGAGTGGTTGTTTATCTAGATGATATACTAATCATGGCGCAAACCTTGAACGAACTAGACGACTGGACACATAAGGTCCTAAAAACACTCCAAGACCACGACTTATACTTGAAACCAGAGAAATGTGCTTTCCGACAAACCTCTATTAGTTACCTAGGCATCAATATCTCCCAAGGACGAATATCCATGGACCAAGACAAGTTAATAGGCATTACAAAGTGGCCTACTCCGACCAATGTTACGGAAGTACAAGCATTTCTAGGATTCTGCAACTTCTATCGACGATTTATCCACCAATACTCTCGAATAGCACGGCCCTTGTTTAACTTAACAAAGAAAGAAAACCCCTTCAAATGGGAAGACAATGAAGAACAAGCATTTCAGAAGCTAATCCAAGCATTCACAACGGCCCCAATCCTCATGTTACCTAACCACACGAAACCCTTTCGACTCATCTGCGATGCAAGTGACTTTGCAAGTCGGTGCAATCTTGGAACAACCCGATGAATTTAACAGATATCACCCAGTAGCCTATTTCTCGAAATCCTTGGACCCCGCACAACGAAATTACATGATCTATGATAAAGAACTCCTTGCTATTGTCTTGTCCCTCTGGCACTTCCGACACTACCTTGAAGGCGCTACACACCCCATTGATCTATGGACAGATCACAATAACTTGACATACTTCATGACAAAACAGAAACTCACGAGACGACAAGCCCGATGGGCACTCCTCCTCAGCAATTTCGACTTCACCATCACCCACCACCCAGGAACTATGAACAAAGCAGACGGTCTGTCCAGGCGGCCAGACTTTAAAGAGGGGATACAAAACGAAAATGATGGAAAGGTGCTCCTAGATGACAAATTTTTTAAAATTAGAGCAACACGCACCTCTGCTACAGAACCAATCGGCGACCAGGAACTTCGACAACAACTACGATCTAGCAAGGACTATGACCCAGAAGTATCTAACGCGTTAGCAATCATTATAAAGAATGGACCAAGGCGACTATCCAAAGGCTTACAGGACTGGAACCTTGAAGATGGACTAATACTATTCAAAGGAAAAGTCTATATCCCAAACAACGACACCCTAAGAAAGAAAATTCTAAAACTACACCACGACTCCCTTGCCACTGGGCATCCTGGCCAATGGAAAACTTATGAACTGATCAGCCGAAACTATTGGTGGCCAGGAATGCTAACTTATGTCAAAAGTTATGTAGACGGTTGCGCAATTTGCCAAAGTACAAAGAACCGTCCAAAGACAGAAACACCCCTTGTACCAATTACACCAGCTGGAGAAGTATGGAAAAGCATTACTATGGACTTTATCACGGACCTACCGATTTCACAAGGCTTCGACAGCCTCCTAGTCGTGGTAGATCGATTCAGTAAAGCGATAATCATTACCCCTTGCCACAAGACAATCACAGCAGACGAAACAGCGACACTAATCATGAACAATGTCTGGAGAAGAATAGGGCTCCCAACACAAATAATATCGGACAGAGGCCCTCAATTCGCAGCAAAGGTCACTCAAGAACTATGGAAAAAGTTAAATGTCAAAGTATCACTAAGCACAGCATATCACCCACAGACAGACGGAGAAACAGAACGAGTTAACCAAGAACTAGAACAATACCTACGAATATTTTGCAACCATCAAGCAGACAATTGGACAGAACTAATTCCCTTTATGGAATTCGCACATAATGCCAGACAACACAGTGCTACGAACAAACCCCCATTTGAAGTCTGGTATGGCTTTAACCCAACATTTGCTCCGCCCCTTGCCTTTACATCAAAGTTCCCTTCAATCCAAGAAAGACTATCAAGACTAAACCAACTCAGAGAAGAAGTAGCTGCCTCCCTGAACCGAGCAACAGAAATCATGAAGCAATCAGGACCTCAAACCTCCACATTTCGTTTTAAAGAAGGGGATCAAGTATGGCTGGAAGCCACGAATCTACGAACCACTCACCCAAAAGCAAAACTAGCCCCTCGACGCTATGGGCCATTCAAAGTCACCACTGCCTATCCAGTAAACGTTCGCCTCGAGCTACCAAAGTCTTGGAAGATACACCCAGTTTTTCACCACTCCCTGATTAAACCTTACAAAGAAACCATTGCCCATGGTCCTAACTTTTCAAACCCGCCACCAATATTAGTCGAAGGTGAAGAACAATATGAAGTAGAGCAGATCCTAAACTCTCGGCTCTCCCCAAACCGCAAAGGAATCCAATACCTAGTTAAATGGAAAGGGTATACAGTCGCAGAAAATACTTGGGAACCAGCATCTAACCTATCAAAAGCGCAATTACTTGTTAAAGACTTCCATCGGAAATATCCGAAGGCGCTTAAGACAATTCCCACCAGGAGTAACCCCTAAACCAACAACTCTCATCATGACCTCTGTCGATGATTACCTTTATCCTTGTTACCAACAAACCTTTCAGAGAACTCCTGCGATCACATGCACTCAATTGACCACGGCTATCCCCAAAGCAATCCATAGGACAAAGGAGAACTCCTCACGAACCAACAGACTTCGACTCTTCATATGCAAACTACTCCACCTTCCAAAGAAACAAATTCCTACTGTTGCAGGAGCAACAAGTCTATAAAGAGGGGATGAATGTTACGAACCAAGGCCAAGTCCTGGCCAAGGATTGTCCTATTTTACTCTAGAAAGACCTCCCTCACTTTGCATTGCCGACTCCCTTCCATTTTCTGGGCTATCCCTCCTGTGGTACAAGATATTGCTATTGCAAAAGCACTCCAACACGACCAGGCACCGGTTTCCTAATCGGGTAATCATCGCGTGGCAGCCACATGGCCACCCAGCCACCATGGACCCGAAACAGCAGCACAAACTCTTAGAAACTGTTGCATAAATCATCTGACGTCATCAAGGCTCCAATGACATCATGGCTGACTGAGCGACTCCACAGTGACCTCATAGGCTCACTAAGCGCCCCACAGTGACATCATAATGATGTCATCGCTCCACAATGATCAGTAATGCGCTCAGTAAGCCTGAAACTTGGCATAAGCAAGTTTATGCCTCTGTAGTCCTATTGGATGGTACCAAAGAGTCTAGAATAGTCCCAGTGCTTTGTAATCGACCCTGTACACTGTATATAAGCCCCAATGAAGCATGGCAGTCGTCAGACTGTCCATTTGTGATACTCTCATACTCCTGGGTACTCCCCTGCGACCGCTCAGTTTAAAGATTCCCCTCGCCTCCAAGGTACTCTTCAACGACCGCCTTGTCTAAAGCCCCTTCGCTGCACTGGCCTCCAGCCTTCGCCTCTGCCTCTTGCAACACCTACCAGTCCCCATCTGGTACCTCCTCGTCGTTTGGCTCGTCCTCTTGTTCAACGCCGCCTTCGCCGCGTATCATCTGTTCCGACCCTTGCCCACTTGCTCCTGAGTCCTTAGTGATCAGCAGTACGTGTCTTGACACCCTCGAGCAGCGGATCTCGACTCAATCTGCTGCCTCAACAAGTGCAGTCAAACTCCCATTGCCTGTCCCTGAGCCTATGGACCAGGACGATGGCGACTTTGTGCAAACAAACATGTTGGATTTATTCGACATATATGATGGTATCCCAGAAGGTGCTGCCACCCCTGAGCTGTGCTCCGACTCCGTCGGATGAAGCGCTTGATTGGGGCAGCGACCCCGAAGATAACGAAGTGTGTGTGCGCCTCCCTCTCTCCTTTCACTCGCTAAAGAACCTATTAGCATCTCCCCAGCCCCAAAGCGGGCTAGATATGTCTAAAATGTGTTCGCTTGTATCATACAATGTACAAATTAGCGAAGGGACTACTTCCCTTCAAAGTGAATTTAACAAAAATTGTTCGAGATGTAGAGGAAAGCACGACTTGAGTCAAATGGGATCCTTATGGCTCCTTGACTCTGGCGCATCCGCACACTTCACCTTCGAAATAAAAGACTTTATAGAGTATACGCCGGCTTTGCTGCACGAAAGATCCCCTGTTAAAACTGCCGATAACACAATATATGTGGAAGGCAAAGGCGCTGTGTTGCTTTGACACACTGTCAACTCTAAAACGGTTGTCACGCGCATTTCTCCTGTTCTCTATATTCTGAAAATTAACACTCGGATATTATCTATGGGGGAGTTTTTACAACAAGGGATGCATGCATTAGGGAATAGAAATCATATTTCCCTATGAGAGGACGGACATATCATCCTGTCCTCTTACCCCTTATTCCCGGGTCAAACCACATATTGGTTAGATGCCGCAATTGAAAGCACACAAGCACATTCTCTTATCTATGCGGTAGATTATGATGTCATTCACCGATGCCTTGGCCACCCATCTAAGGATGTCGTAACACATGCAAAGACACATACCAAGGGTCTCCCTGAAGACCTGAAAATCCCCCAGGAACAGCCGGTATGTCCTGGCTGCGTGCAAGGCAAAATGCCTGCATCTGTGCACCCCCCTTCTGAAACTCATGCTTCTGCACCGTTCGAGCATA
The DNA here is from genome assembly GCA_025769875.1 of Russula earlei. Classification (NCBI taxonomy): domain Eukaryota; kingdom Fungi; phylum Basidiomycota; class Agaricomycetes; order Russulales; family Russulaceae; genus Russula; species Russula earlei. Next base: position 140,787 of record JAGFNK010000082.1, on the reverse strand, counting down.
TTCACTTGGACCTTAAGAGTTTCCCTGTGAAGTCGTATCATAAGTACGAATATTTTGTCAGCTTCATTGACGATTATTCCTCCTATGCATGGATTACACTCTTAAAAAATAAAAAGTCGACCATTATGGCCGTCAAGCAATTCCTTGCTATGGTCAAAAACCAATACAAAGCAGGAATCAAAGAGTGGATGTCCGATGCTGGTGGAGAGTACAAGTCCGAGGCCTTTGATAACATCCTAAAGGACGAAGGAATTAAAATCCTGCAAAGTGCCCCATACACTCCACAACAGAATGGACGCGCAGAGCGCTTTATGCGCACTGTAATGGACAAAGCTCAGGTGATGCGCCTTGAAGCTTGTCTACCTCCCTCCTGGTGGGAATTTGCAGTGAATCATGGGACACACTGTTACAATAGGACACCTGCCAGACGCCTTCAATGGCATACACCCTACAAAGTCCTAAAGAACAAGGTCCCTGATATCTCACACCTCAGAGTATTTGGTTGTGGTGCATATGTGCACATACCAGAAAAGCGTCGAGTCAATAAGCTTTTGCCTAAAAGCGAGCTAATGATCTACCTTGGTCATACTGAGGGGATCAAAGCCTCAATCTTCATGAGGCTTCCTAATAATATGCTTTACACAAATGCTACCACCCTGCACGATGAGACCCTGTACCCCAAATGCGACAAAGCATGCACTAAAGGTACCATGCGGATTATTGCCATTTTCAGCGCACTTGGCGGAGTTTGAATTCCACCCAAATCGGCGCAGAAAACCCTCTCAAACGTGCGGGGCGAATATCTCCCTCAAAACAGCTTCAATTCACATAAAACTTATTGTCCCTGAATCGCCTGAATGAGGGCTAGGCAGCCCCATTGTTTTCATGAGATTTGAGTGAGAATTGGTGGAGCTGGACTCAGGCCACCTCCACATGTGTATTAGATGAATTACAACTCAAAATCACGGTCTATATCTATTATTTTTCCCTCATGTTGTACCCATGGGCTGTCTTGAGGCAGCCCCATAGTGTTTTTGACTCAAGCGTTGTGGTGTGCAATGTCGTTTCCCTCATATCGTGTGACAGTAGCACAGTCGTGTGCCAGGAAGGAGCCCCCCCAGGAAGTGCACACCTGAGCCCATGGGGTGGTGAAGTGTGTCCAAGAATGCAGAATGACTTCATAAGACTGAAGCTCCAAAGAGGAGGAGCACCTAGCGGGAACGCGAGAACGCGTTTGTTCATTCGACTGCACTCAGGTTCACACAGATGATAAGGGAACAACAGGGCAACTTTATTCAACATGGTAGCAGATACAGGTTAGAACTAAGGCTAAGGGACAGGAAAAGCACAAAAGACAGTCATATGAAAGGAAATCTAGATGTGAGAAGGGGACCAAAGCTGGACAACGCGAGGTATTGAGTCGTGGTCTCCAGCGGCTGTGGTAGTGGCGTGTGGCGATTTGTGAAGGATGGCCGAGGCCAGGTGTGGTGACGAGGGGTGTGGTTGAGTCGCGACGCGAGGAGGGGGAGACGATGCAAAGGAGAGGCTGGAGGGGGGATAGGGAGAGTGCTGGTGGGTGGTCGCTTGGGCGCTGATGGCGCTGCCGAACGCGATTGCAGGTGGGACGATTGGAGAACTTGGATGGCAGATGTGAGGGAGAGGAGCGAGGGGGCGTGGAAGTAGAAAGGGAGAGGGAAGATGGCGGCAGGCTGGGAAATGGACGCATAGGTGGCGTGCAGATCTCTGACTAACAAAATGAGAGTCTAGTAAAAAAGGGGAGAAAAGCATACCGAAATGTACAGTAGCAACACCGTCCGATGGCAACGAAGACGGCGGCGTGGTACGGGGCTCTTTGGCTGTGCATTGGGACTCGTCAGTGCATGGTGAAGGTGGGGGCATTGAGGGCGAGGGCGTGCGGCGGTTGATGGGGGTGAGGGTGGCGTGCTGGCGGCGACGATGATGATGATGTGAGGACGAAGAGGAGATGGCACGAAAGGAATACGCACATATGTACTCTTGTAAGCGATTCGCGGCCAGCCATATAGCTGTGTGGGTGAGTCGACATCGAGGCCGTGCGCCTTTGCGACAATTTTGCATGTCTTGTGGTCCGTGCGTTTGTGCTGTAGTGAGTTCCCAGGCTTCTGCATTTACATAGGCATAGGACTCTTCCTCCCCATCCTCATCAATAGCAGGAAGGGATGTCTTGGAAGCCTGAGCTCGTGGTTGTGATCGCTTCGGTCGAGTGGGAGTGCCTGAGCTGCCACTTTCATTTCCACCAGTTTTTTTTTCGGGCAGCTTTCCTTTGGCCAGTAGTACGTGTCGGTGCAGGCCGGCGTTTTGAAGCACGTTGCTTCGAGCCCATGAGGGTTTAGGGGGTTGAAATGGAGGGGTAGAGCAAGGTATGGTGAGCAGCTCTGGGAAGGGAAGAACACCCTGTCGTCGTCCTGGAGTAAGAGTGGACAGGTGGACGGTTGATGAATAAGCCACACGACTCTTTACGCACTTCTCGTCCGTCGCCTCGTCCGTCGCCACAGTAGCCTCAGTCGTGCCAGCCGCCGACTTCGCATCAGTCTCCGTCTTAGCCTCGCCCGTACTCGTCAGTTCAGCCCAGTCCGTCATAGCACCAGCATCGCCAGCCGCCGCCGTCTCCACCCTGCCCTCAGCCTCAGCCTTCTCAGTCTCAGCCGCCGCCACCGTGCCCCTAGTTTTGCCAGCCGTCTCCATCGCCCCAGCTTCAGATCAGTCAACCGCCGCCACCGCGCTCTTAGCCTTGCCAGCCGCCTTAGTCTCATCAGCCACCGCCGTAGCCTCAGCCTCAGCCACCGATGTCTTAGCGCCACACGCCGCCGCCTCCACCACCGTCTCACAAGCCACCGCCGCCACGCCCTTGTCAGCCACAGCCGCCGTTCGCCCCTGCGTTGCCCTCAGTCGTCGCCTCCGCCCCGTCCGCCTCCACCGTCGCACCAGCTCAGTCCGCTGCCACCTTCTCAGTCTCAGCCTCAGTCTTCTCAGTCACAGCCGCCACTTTAGTAGTTTCGCGCGACACCAGCACCGCCGCACCGTCGCAACCCCTCGCCACCAGCACCACCCCAGAAGACCAAGAAGGCCTTGGCCACGAACTTAGCCACGACACGCCACAACAGGAGCAGAAGCCGCCGCCACACCGCCGCCGCCGCAGGAGAAGCAGTCGCCGATGCCAATAGCACACTGCACGCCGCCTCCCATATCGCCTCCCCATCCATTCGCACGCTCTCGCCCACGTCTGCTGCTGACACCTGCAGTGGAGACGACCCCGCCACCGCCGCCGCAAGACGACAGATCCCACCCCCGCGCAAGCCGCCCCACGCATCCTCTTTCTCGAGTCCTCGCCATCTACGTCTCTATCTACGAACTCACGCTCACCGCCTACGCCTTCGCTCCTCGTCCATGCCTGCTGCCACCACCTGCAATGGAGACGACTCCTGTATATAAAAACACCCTAGCTACTCTGTAGTAGAAAGAGTTCAGAATAGGACCCCTCTTTGCAACCCACTCCTCTCTGTCTGTGAAAAACAAGAAGGATGGTCAGAATCGAGAGGCGAGAGGGGTGATGAGTGGCTGGCCGCGACTCCAATTGCACTGGAAATAACATTGCACACCACAACACTTGAGTCAAAAACACTATGGGGCTGCCTCAAGACAGCCCATGGGTACAACATGAGGGAAAAATAATAGATATAGACCATGATTTTGAGTTGTAATTCATCTAATACACATGTGGAGGTGGCTTGAGTCCAGCTCCACCAATTCTCACTCAAATCTCATGAAAACCATGGGGCTGCCTAGCCCTCATTCAGGCGATTCAGGGACAATAAATTTCATATGAATTGAAGCTGTTTTGATGGAGATATTCATCCCGCATGTTTGAGGGGGTTTCTGCGCCGATTTGGGTGGAATTCAAGCTCCGCCAAGTGCGCTGAAAATGGCAATAATGAACCGCGTGAGGAACTACCGCAACAACCTGTCGAAGACACCATTCCTGGTGTTGATGACCCATTCCCTACTATCAAAAGTGAGGACGATGAGCAGCCTATACAGGTGCCAGAAGTAGAGGAATGCGAGCAAACGCCCATCCCTCCTACACCGTCCCCTCCTCCTGTTGAAGAACCTGTACCTCTTTGAAGGTCTCAGTGGTTGAGGAAAGTACCTACCCATCCAGGCAATGTCTATGGTGAACGCAGACACCCCACAGAAGTGGAAAAAGATGTTCGGCGCACACGCACATGGAGAACAATGACAGAAAACCAACCCGGTAGCTCCGGTGAGGGTAGTATGTCAGGATCGGCCATACCAGGCCCTTACCCTCCTGTCATCCTTGACGATCAACCGCCGCAAGCCTCTGAGGATGAGGTAGAAGACATTTTACATCTAGCAAGGGAAGGGGGAGTCAAATTTCTGAACTATCTGCTCGCCCAAGCAGTTCCACTAAGTTCAGAAGCACCTGATACTGCGAAGATTTGCGAATGGACCTTTAGGGACATTCTGCAAATGCCAAGTGAACTCCAAAAGGAGTGGAAAGATGCTTGTCGCGAGGAGTTGGAATCCCTCCGCAGACGCAAAGTCTTCTAACTAGTTGATCCTCCCAAGGATCGCAAAATAATTAAAAACAGATGGGTATTCGACCTTAAGTCTGATGGTCATAAAAAAGCCAGACTAGTTGCCAAAGGCTTCTCCCAAGTAGAAGGCATTGACTATGACGAAATATTCTCACCCATGGTACGGTTTGAGACAGTCCGCCTGATGATTGCACTTGCAGCGCTCAAAAACTGGCACATTAGCGGACTAGACGTCAAGACTGCCTTTCTCTATGGTGAGCTTGATGAAGAGCTCTATATGGAGCAGCCTGAGGGCTTCAAAATAAAAGGCCAAGAGCATAAAGTCATGTGCCTTAAACGTGCAATATATGGACTCAAACAAGCGGCACTTGCATGGTGGAAAGCCCTTGACAAGTCCATGGCCTCACTTGGCCTTATTTGCCTTATGTCTGACTCTGGGCTCTTTGTTAGTAAAGACAAGAGCATCATAGCCATCGTCTATGTAGATGATGTGCTCTTCTTTGGAGCAGACAAAAAACAAATCAATAAAACAAAGGAGTGCTTCATGAAGCTCTGGGAATGTTGAGATCTGGGCAATGCCCAAGAATTTCTATGCATGTGCATTCAACACAAGTCCGGCCAGATACATCTGGACCAGACTGAATATCTAAAGAAAGTGCTGCAGCATTTCGACTTGCTTAACGCAAACCCTGCTCCTACTCCGCTACCAGAGGGCTATCACCCCTCTCCCAACACTTCCGCTGCTGACCCAGCCTTGTGGTCAAAATTCCAGCAGGTCATAGGATCACTCCTATACATAATGCTTGGAACGCGTCCAGACATAGCCTTTGCTGTCACAAAGTTGTCGCAACATGCTGCCAATCCCTCAGAGGACCATTTAAATTGTGCATTCTATATTTGCTGATACCTCTTGGGAACCACCAATTATGCCTTGATCTATGATGGACCATCTAATGGCGGCTTGATGGCATATGCCGACTCTGACTGGGCTTCTGATCCAACTAATCGGAAGTCCACTACAGGCTATATGGTGAACCTGGCTGGAGCAATATTTTCGTGGAACTCACGAGCGCAGAAGACAGTCACGCTCTCCTCCACTGAAGCCGAGTATATATCACTCCCTGACACGAGCAGACAATTGGTTTGGATTAAATCCTTACTAACAGAACTTGGCATCAATCTTGCTCCCATCCCACTGTTTGGTGATAACCAAGGCTCAATATTCGTAGCCTCCAACCCTGTGCAAGAAAAGCGCATCAAACACATTGATTTGTGCTATCACTTCATTCATGAAGTCATACAAAATAAACAGGTGGAGCTATTCTTTATTGAAGGGGCTAATAACCCAGCCGACATGTTCACCAAGAACCTTGGTCATGTCAAGTTCCTCAAATTCAGGGAGCAACTAGGACTAACGTTCTACCCCTGAATGTGGGAAAATGCTCACAGTGTCTACCGATGCACTTAGCAAGGGGGAGTGTTGAACCGGAACCTGAACGGATCAAAGAAGGCGAAGACCTTCATACAAGGTTCAAGATCCGCTCATAGATGTTACGTGTTAGACAGAACTTTAGTATATGCGCTTATGGCAATAGGGTTACGCATACTATGCTATCTATCACAAGATGCAGCCTTATGCTGCATCTAGAACATTTCCACATCACACATCACTTAATGCACAATATAGTGGACACCTGTAGTCACCTCTTTTGGACTTAGGAACAGCCCTGGGTCATAGAGGTATAAATACCATACTTGTAGACGAGTATACACATCGCTCTACACTCCAATATCACTTGAGCATTAGCACAACCTCTAAGGTGGGTTGCTTGGCCTGTTAGCTGCGCTCTATGCTGCGCAACAGTTTCCATAGTTCATACTCAGCTTTGTAACAAGTATATAATGTCATGATTTACCCCCTCGTCGGTTCACCCATTACCCTCTTGTTATTGTTCCCCCTTTACCACCCGCTTGGTTACCGTTTCATCCCTTGATGTCGATGGTCCCTTACTGTTTCATCTATTGTGTTTCACCTATTGTGTTTCACCTATTATTGAGTTGTCTTTGCTATTGGTTCACCTTTACCTATTGTTCTGCTTATAGTACTGTACAGCCTCGCTACATACAGTATTTAAGCGCCTGTAGAAGCTGGGGAATGCCCCAAGCTTAGCTTTGTCCCATTTCCTGTCGCATCCCTTGCCCTGTATACTCTCTCAATCACAACTTGCTTGTGCTGGTCTTTACTCTGCTTGACCTAAGCACACCTCAAGGAACCCTTGTGTTCCTCTTCTTCCTCTGCCTCTCTCTCATCGTCCTCCTCTTCTGTGAAACCAGAAGATCGACTCTGTCTGCGGACTGAGTCATTGTCTGACTCAGCCTTGAGACGCTAAACCCTTGAACCGGTCTCCTTGAGCCGGCCCCACTGAACCCCTGAATCAAGTCACAGGGACTTGACCTCACTGAACCTTGAGCTAACGCTCTAACGGCCGCGACGCCGTTACACAAGCTAAGCTTCCTACTCCATTCTGGAGATCAACCTTGAACTACCATCGAATCGTTGGATCCGTGTTCAACCTAGACCATCCCCAGACCTTCCCGAACACGTTGTAGGAACTGCCACTTGGGACAGCTTTCACACTTTTCTTTGTTACATCGCCACAGAAAACGGTGAAGAACTACCAGTTGAATTCATCAACAACCGTTGGTTCGAACTACAACTTAGGAGAGGACAACTCTACACTCACCTAGACCTAGAACTCCTCAGAAACAGCCTTGGATTAGGCTACTGGAGGGAAAACGACCCTCTCTACGAACCACCGTCAGAATCAGAAACTTCTTCCACAGAAGGCAACCCCCCTGAACCAGAAAACACCATTGAAACTCAGACACCCTTTGAATCCCCTGCACTAGAACCAGAGGACCCCCCTGAAAACCAAGAACCCATTGAAACCCTAGAAATTGACCTACAAAACCTCCCAGAACCCGATATGGCAGCCCAACCCCAAGTCGCTGTACAGCCCCCCCAGATAGCCGCTCAGGCTCCTCAGATTGCTGCCCAGGCCCCCCCAGTTATTGTTCCACCCCCTCAAGCAGCTGCTCCCGCACCACAAGGCACTAATGGGTCTCTAAGCGGTAAAGAGCCCACTGCCTTCACAGGAGAGAGGAACAAAACAAAAAGATTCATCATGGAATTTAACCTATTCTGGGGCCTCAATGATGACAAAGCAGTAATGATCTCCCCTTTTAAACGAACAATGCTGGCTCTCTCCTATATTCAAGGGGAAAAGGTTGAAGAATGGGTCAATTCACAAGCAACCGCACTCAGGGAAAAAGTAAACAGAGCTCAGAACCCCATCAACAGAATGAACGAAGCATTGTGGAATGACTTTGTTACAGACTTTACATTCAAGTTCACTAACACTGCGGAGAAAGAGGATGCCCAAGCGGCTCTTGCCAAGCATACAATGAAGGAATCCCTTGACGATTACATTTCCACCTTCGAACAACTGCTGAATAAAACAGGGTGGCCAGAAACGGACGTGATCGCTATCGAAAGCTTCAAAAATGGCCTAAAAATCGGACTCTACCGCGCAATCCTAAACAGGGACGTCTGGCCTACCACCCTTCAAGAATGGAAGGAGGAAGCCAGGAGACAACATCGCCGTTTCATCACCATCAGAGAGAAACTTAAAGGAAAAACCACACACCCCCCTTCGGAACACAGGTCCCATCACCCTGATCGGATGCAAGTGGACGCTGCCAAGTCCAACTTCAAAAAACTCACTGAAGAAGAAAGGAAACAATTGGCAAAAGAAGGACGTTGCTTCCGTTGTCGAGAGAAAGGCCACCTTAGTCGGGAGTGCCCCAAGAATACTACCCCCACCACTTCCAAAGCACGTACTGCTGAACCAACCCCAGAACCACCAAAAGAAGAAGAAGCCTCCACTATGGTGGCCCGCATGAAAACCTTACCAGCAGAAGATAGGGCCAAGCTTTGGGACCTCATCCTCAAAGAGGATTTTCTCTAGGCCAAGGTACAACAGTCGGTACTAAGGCCCAAATAGATACCATTGTCCAACATAAGGAAAACTCAATGAAAGTACCTTTTATGATCACGACAAATGGAAAGACTGGTCAAGCACTCCTAGATAGCGGAGCAACAGAAAACTTCATCAGCCAAGGAATCGTGGGAAAATTACAAATCCCACTCCGAACCCTTAGAACCCCCAGACCCATCATTAATGTGGACGGCACCAACAATCAAGGAGGAGCACTAACCCACTACACCCACATGACCGTACGTCACGGACCCACCTACCCGACTTCTCACCTTCTATGTTACCAACTTGGGAGAAGATAGAATGATCCTTGGATATCCCTTTTTGAAGGCGATAAATCCCCACGTCAATTGGAGCACTGGCCGCCTAAGGAACCACCTAGGGGTTCTTCTCACCCCCTGTATCCATAGTAAATCCACCCAAAGTCCGACTTGCACAAATAAGAACAACCACCATTCCCCCGGAATACTTACGACATCAGAAGGTTTTTTCAGAAGAAGCAGCCAAACGACTCCCACCCAGCCGAGGAGAACTCGACTTCAGAATCACCCTGAAACCAGATGCCCCCAAATTCCTTGATTGCCGAACTTACCCACTCCCCCTAAACGAAAAACAAGAACTATCAAGACAAATACAAGAAGATCTGGCCAAAGGTTTCATCAAAGACGGCGTTTCAGATTTTGTATCCCCCTGTCTTCTTTGTTCAGAAGAAAGACGGTACTGCCCCAAGAATGGTAGTGGACTACCGAAAACTCAATAACGCCACCGTCCCAGATTATCATGCCCTGCCAAACATGGAAGAACAATTACACAAATTAAGGGGCAAGACCACCTTTAGCAAATTCGATGTCAGAGCTGGCTACAACAACATCTTGATCCACCCAGAAGACCGACACAAGGGTGCCTTCAAAACCCAGTTTGGCACCTTCATTCCCATGGTAATGGGCTTCGGCTTTACCAATGCCCCAGCAGCTTTTCAACGAGCAATGAACCACACCCTCCGACCCTGGCTTCTAAAGTACCCCGAAAACACTTGCAACTATCTAGATGACGTGGCAATAGCCACGAACTCAGGAGAAGAACACCTCCACCAACAAATTACACACGAATTCCTTGACCTTCTCGAAAGGGACTCTTATTTCTTAAAAGCATCTAAATGTGCCTTCGAACAAGAAGAAATTGACTTCCTGGGTTTCCGAATTAATCAAGGGACCCTCAAAATCGATCCTGTCAAAATGGATGGCCTCAAAAACTGGCCGAGACCCCCCAACAATCTGAAACAGGTACAACAAATCATGGGCGCCCTCAATTACCAACGGCCATTTATCCGAGACTTCGCAAAAATAGCCCGCCCCATTTTTCTCTACAATCAAGAAGGGGACCCCCTTTCTCTGGACTCCGGAAGCAACCACCGCCCTAGAAATCTTGATAGCAGCGGTCTGCGACGACCCTGAACTTTACACTGCCAACCCCGACCTCCCATATGAATTAGAAACCGATGCTTCACAGTTTGCCACCGGAGCTATCCTCTTCCAAAAGGATCAAAGAGGAAAAAGGAAAATGATCGGAAATATGTCACACGCGTTCAACGAAGCAGAAAGGAACTACCCAGTCTGGGATAGGGAGTTCCTAGCTCTGATCCTTGCACTCCAACACTGGCGATACCTATTAGTCGGAACTAAACACCCCATCAAAATTTTCACAGACCACGCTAACCTGGCTCACTACCGGCTCCCCCACAAAATCAATCGAAGGATTGCCGGGTACATCTCAACACTCGCGGATTACCACTTCGAAATCCACCACAAACCTGGAGTCTCCAATCGTGCGGACGCTCTCTCACGACGACCTGACCACAATGATGGGTCAGGAGACAACCAGAACATCACGGCACTCCCTGACAAACTTTTTATTCGCACGCTCCACACTGAGGACCTCTATGAACAAGTACTAACCGAACAAAGAAAAAGAAAGTCAGATCTCCTCATGTGGAAGGTCAAACACGGTCCTCCAAGAAGAAGAAGGTGCACTATTCAAAATGGAAAATTGGTGGTGCCATATCAAGAACCCCTCTTACGAAAAATTTTACATACCTACCATGACAGTATCCTTGGCGGGCACACAGGAAACGCCCGAACCCTGTATTCAATTCAAGAGTCCTTCTGGTGGCCAAAGATGGCCTACTTCATCAGGGACTACATTCGAGGCTGTGCCACCTGTCAAGCTAACAAGACTTCCACACACCCAACTCGCCCCCCAATTTATCCGATTCCCCCTGAATTCCAGAAACCGTTCCAAACCATAGCGAATCGACTGGATCGTCGACCTTCCATTGTCAGAAGAATGTAACACAATCATGACCATCACCGACCACGACTCAACCAAAGCGGCAATATTCATACCATGTCGTAAGGACATGGGGACCCTAGCAATGGCCAAATTGTTCTTACGACATGCCTTCCCTTGGACTGGGGTCCCCTCCAAGATCATTTCCGATCGTGACCCTCGCTTTACCTCCGATCTGTTCAAGGAAGTTTCCCGAATCCTCGGGATCAATCAAAATTTGAGCACTGCCTACCACCCTCAAACTGACGGACAGTCTGAAAGAACAAACCAGACCCTGGAAATGTATCTGCGTATCTACACAGGAGAGAAACAGGAAGAATGGGCACACTGGCTCCCCATAGCCCAGTACCATTTTAACGCCCACAAGTCTACCACCACCCAAAAAAACCCCCTACGAACTCCTCATCGGGTTTAACCCTCAAGGACTTGGTACCCAGCTCAAGTCCAAGTTCCCCGGAATCCAAGAACGACTCCAAGCATTAAAAGACATGAGAGAATCAGCACAAGAAGCAATGAGAAGGGCACAGAATAACTGGGTCAAGGAAACCAAATTCAAGGGCTTCGAAGAAGGACAGAAGGTTTGGTTGGAAGGCACTAACCTAAAAACTCCCCATCAGTTTCATAAGTTCCGCCCCAAACGATTCGGCCCTTTTACCATCACCAAACGAATCTCCCACATTGTTTACCAACTCCAGTTACCGCCCCAATGGAACATCCACAATGTGTTTCATGCCTCCCTCTTATCTCCAGTCACAGAAACAACCGAACATGGGCCAAACTTCCCTGAGCCACCACCTGACCTTATCTCGGGAGAATATGAAGTCGAAAAGATTACCGCTCAACGTCTCCATAGAAACCGACTCCAATACAGGGTCCGGTGGAAAGGGTATTCCGCGGCAGAAGATACCTGGGAACCTCTCTCAAACCTTAAAAACGCCCAAGACGCCATCACCATGTTTCACCTCCAACAGCCCACCAAGCTCCGTACCATGACCATCACTGACTCTGATCCCGCAGAATCCCACCACTCAGACGAAAGTCTGAACGGCCTAGAACATCAATTCCAAACACTTACGATACAACAACGTACATTACTCCCCCGAATTAACTCACGCAACCCCCCTTCTTACTCCGTTAACGACCCCGCTATCCCCGACCGCGGATATACAATTTTTGATTTAGCCGCCAGAGAACAACTCTTTTCGGGAATTCTTTCTCCTGGTGACTTCCGTGGTTTTCAATTACTTATGACAGACCCCCGTTTTTCTGAGTTTCATCTATCCGTACGAAGAGCAGTACTTACAGATTTAGTGTGGAACCACATCACACGATCAGCCTACATAAATACCCCCACTCCTTCCGAGTGGTCAGCCTGGCACCACGAGCACGCTACCTCTACATACAACACTCCCATGTCATCCCCCGTTTCTAACTCATCTCCCCTACCTGTCCTTACCCCTTCCCCCACCATCAAACAAGAACCCCTCTCACCCGAAATTATTCAGCATATCATCGACCAACGAACCTTCATCGTCCCAGACTGAAACCGAGGTCCAAGACCTTGCCGCTACCCTCAACCCACTTGCCATTCGAGAAGGAACACCCTCGCCAACCCCAACCCAAGCAGACCCCACCCATCCTGGCCCCCCTTGGTTTGTTTATGAACCTTACACGCATGTTCCCCCTTTTTACATTCACGTTAATGGACGAAAGCGTCTATTACCATACTTACGTGTCGCCTTATATAATGACGAGCCCATGCTTCTAGGAACTATGGGTCGAGGAGAACCCACTTATGGGGAAAAGCTCATCGCTCGGCCCGTTGTCTCTGCTCCTCATCCCTCTGTCTCTGCCTCTGACCTCCGCCTCCTCATTGAGGACCACCCCTTCCACTTTGATGCTGCCCAAGCCCTCGAAAACCTCCATGACCCTGGTGCTCTTGCCGACGTCTACCGTCTCCGTACCAGCTCTTTCAAGTTGAAAGTCTTGGAGGGCAAGCGCGCCTCCATCCAAGGGGCTCTAAGTGTTCTCCAAGGGCAGCTCGCTGACCGACTCCATGAAATCCAGTCCCACACTAAAGAGACCGCCGCCATCCGCAGTCGCCTTCGGGCCAACAACACTTCCGTCCGAGTTCGTCATCAACTCGATAACTTGATGACTGATGGAGGGCTCACCCGCGACACTGGACCATATTACTCACTGGCAGGGAGCTACGACAAAATCGAGGACTCGAAGGAATCATCTACTTCCCCTATCACCATCCATTCACCCTCCTCTCTCCCTAACCCCTCCTCTCCAGTACCTCCCTCCTCGCGTTGTCGACCAGTCCCAAAACGACGCCCCCATGGGGTCACCTTCCCACTTCCCCCAAATGTTTTCTGATGACGCCAGTACCCCCAATACCCCTCTCACCCCCGCACGAATGACTAAAGCACAGCGTCATCAACTTCAGAAGCGACAACATGTCTGCAAACACTGCAACACCAGGGGGCACTGGAACAAGGACTGCAACAAACCGCACACTAATTGCAGCGGACAAGTAGATTGCATCCTCAGGAGGACCCATCGGAGTTACAGGGGTTTCTGCCCCAGAGCCATAGGACCCCAGAGCGCGTGGCCAGAAGTCGAAGGCGATGAATTCCGTGAGTCGGGCCCTGAGACCGATTAGTTCGGAGAACTAAGCGTGAAGGGGGCATGATGTCATGATTTACCCCCTCGTCGGTTCACCCATTACCCTCTTGTTATTGTTCCCCCTTTACCACCCGCTTGGTTACCGTTTCATCCCTTGATGTCGATGGTCCCTTACTGTTTCATCTATTGTGTTTCACCTATTGTGTTTCACCTATTATTGAGTTGTCTTTGCTATTGGTTCACCTTTACCTATTGTTCTGCTTATAGTACTGTACAGCCTCGCTACATACAGTATTTAAGCGCCTGTAGAAGCTGGGGAATGCCCCAAGCTTAGCTTTGTCCCATTTCCTGTCGCATCCCTTGCCCTGTATACTCTCTCAATCACAACTTGCTTGTGCTGGTCTTTACTCTGCTTGACCTAAGCACACCTCAAGGAACCCTTGTGTTCCTCTTCTTCCTCTGCCTCTCTCTCATCGTCCTCCTCTTCTGTGAAACCAGAAGATCGACTCTGTCTGCGGACTGAGTCATTGTCTGACTCAGCCTTGAGACGCTAAACCCTTGAACCGGTCTCCTTGAGCCGGCCCCACTGAACCCCTGAATCAAGTCACAGGGACTTGACCTCACTGAACCTTGAGCTAACGCTCTAACGGCCGCGACGCCGTTACATATAAACCCCAATGTAGCATGGCAGTCATCAGACTGTCCATTTGTGATACTCTCTCTCCAAAGTACTCCCCTGTGACTGCTTTGTTTAAAGATCCTTGCTCCCAAGGTACTCCTTTGTGACCACCTTGTTTAAAGACCTCTATACTGGCCTCCCATCTATGCCTCTGTGTTAAGGCTCCAAAGGGCCTTAAATAAGATCAATGGTTGTGTCCATAAACATGTCCTACCAATGCAGATATGCTTGAGTCAAGCAAGCAATACTTGTGGAGGGGAAGGAGTGTTATGTCCTTCTAGAGTATGTCAACAAGATGAGAGGGGCTCTGCAGACAGGGTAGGAGTCAACTGTTTGGGATTGGCAAACTAAGTTGAGCTTAAGGCTCAACTGCTACAAATTGGGTGTTACGAATTGAGCCCAGGACTGGGCCACAAAGACCAAGACACTCTCCCAAATATGACTACACTGCCTCTACTGCTTCACAAACATTTATCTGTCTTTGCTTCAAGGACTATCCTCCCTAGGATACAAAGATATCATCATCACAAGGGCTTTTGTGGCACAACTAGGCATTCCCTTCCAAATTGGGTAATCACATTTGTGCTAGCCACATGGCCACTCAGCCACCAAAGACCCAAAACAGCGGATGGACTCTCCAAGACTCTTTGCATAACTCATATGACATCATCTAGCTCCAATGATGTCATGGCTGACTAAGCAGCTCCACAATGACCTCATCAGCTCACCATGCACTCCACAGTGACCTCATTATGATGTTGTTGCCCCACAATGATCAGTAATACCCTCAGTCAGCCATAAGTCTGACATAAGTGAGTTTATGCCCCAAGCACCCTATTGGATGAAACTAGAGTGTCTAGATTAGTCCCTATAGTTTGTACTCAGCCCTGTACACAATATATAAGCCCCAATGTAGCATGACAGTCATTGGACTGTCCATTTGTGATACTCTCTTTCCAAAGTACTCCTCAGTGACCACTTTGTTTAAAGTCCCCTCACTTCCCAAGGTACTCCTTTGCGACCGCCTTGTTTCAAGACTTCCACACTGGCCTATCATCTTCACCTCTGTCTCCAATCACACCTGCCAGTCCCCCTCTGGTACCTGTTACTAGTTTGGCTTGTCCTCATTGGCAACATCATTGTCAATGTCCACCACCTTGTCCAATCCCTTCACCCACCTGCTCCTGAGTCCTAAGTGATCAGTAGTTTGTGTCTTGACAGTCTTAGACCAGACATCACCATCTATTGGAACAAAAAAGCTCATTTGAAAGTCATGTGGGAGAATAAGAAACTGGAGTGGAGTGTGATCGATGTGTGGATTGAAAACAAAAACAGAAATCAAGACATTTTTTGCACACTTGCAGAGACAAACCCACCAAAGGAGGGTGAAAGTGACCTTGGGCATCACATCAAGTGGTCCCACCAAGCATCCCATATATGTAGTCAGTTGATGTCCTATTCTTCAGCTCTCCATCAAAAACAATCTTGTGTATTCTCCTTTGCAATTGTCCTCTTTGGTGAAACAGGGTGACTACTGTGATGGGATCACAGTGGTGCTATCTATACTGAGCTATTCAATTGGGCCAAAGATCCCAACACCCTTTTCAAATTCATCTGGAGGCTCAACTCCCTCACTTTTGCCCAGCATGGATACAACACCACAGTCACCTCAGTCTCAGAGAACAATAAGGGGGTTGCTGCTGCACGGTCCACACTGGTGGTATACAAGGGCTATGAGAAAGTTAAAGTTGAAGACCTTTGCCAGATTCTCATCAATGACAATCATGCCATGGACAGACAGCCAAAGCCCTATATCACATTGACACCAATATGGGAGACAAAAACCCTTTTTGGTTGGTCAACCTTCAGATATGTTTGTCATGATGTTGAACAGAATCAACTTGTTTACCTCAAAGGTTTCTGGCATACCAATCTCCCAAGTATCAAGAAAGAAGGGGATATTTATTGTGATTTAAAAAATGCAAAAGTGTGTTACATTCCAGAGTTGGGTCCAGCTGGCAACGTGCTGTAAGGCAGCACTTGTGTGCACATGTGGTGCAAGTGGAGGTTGTTCACCTGAGGGGACTGTTAGACTTGGTGAGGAAAGAGGTGGGAATGTGACAGAAAGGTGAGCAAAGAAGGTGTCTTGATGGGAGGTGGCCACGCACATAAGTTGGTCAAAGTGAGGGTCCAAAGGTGTCATGGTAACTAGCTGTGTCAGTTCTCAAGCCTGAAGACAAGTTTTATAGTTGAGATGTGTTTGAAGAATGGGCTGGTTCCCATTGTAAAGAATAAGGATCCCTGCAGTGGTCAAAGTGTTTTATGCTAAACAGGTTATGGCCAATAGACCCTTCCTAGTATGACTCAGTCCATTGAGAAGCTAGGGTAAGTTTGTAATGGGATAGACTAGGGCTGGTTCCACTAGCTATATGCGTTCAAGTATGTCTTAGACCTTAAACATGTAGAGAGAAGAGAAAGGTAGGTCTTTAAGGAGGAGAGCGCTTCTTAGTAGCGTGAAGAGAGACTCTTAGGGGAGGAAGGGATAGGGAGAGTAGATGGTAGATGGTGTGTGTGTGTGTGAAGAGTTGATGAAATGGAGAGATGGATGTGGTTTGAGGTTTAGGAGTGAAGTGGGTTGCAGGCAAATATGTTGGACAAGAGTAGGTTGGATTCTACAAGAGACCAAGCTTAGGGCTTTAGTCACAAAGTACTGAGCTTATATATACAGGAGAAGCGCAGCAATAGCTGCACTTTGACTGTGCTACTAGTATAGTAGGAGTCATAATAAGTAGGAGTCATAGAAATGAAGCCATGAATGAGTCAGAACCAAGTAACTGTGCTGCACAGTAAGTGTGCAACATTGTGCAGTTGAAACTAAGAAGTGAATATAAAAGGAAAGAGAACCAAAGAAAGGGAAAGTAACAGCAATCCAGTGTTACCTGGATGTGTATGGATCACATGATAACACAGAAGAGATCACAAGACATAAGAGATCACAAGACTTAGTAGGTAAAGGGATGTACAAGAGCAAGCAGTCCATAGGGAAGAGTAAGAAATAAACATAAAAGGAAAATGTTGTAACAAAAGGACTGTTTTCTTCTTGTATATTGTTATGTGTATTATCTATGCTTGTTCTGTGTATGTGTATATGCTTCTCTACAGAGTAGCTAGTGGGTTTATATACATCAAGACCAGGGCTAGGCTAAACTAGAAGAGGAAGAAGGGAGAGTCCTAAAAGACAGTAGCACAGTACAAAGGGCCAAGTCTGAGAGAGTGGGTATGTACTGTAAAGGGTATATGAGGTGTTACTGGTGGCAACAAATGGGCACTAGTCAGCATGGCTGAGATGCCACACAGGGGTGGTTGGCTGGGTCTTGAGCATTGGGGGGGGGGGGGGGTTTTGCCTGATGAGGCAGTGGCAGGCGAGTGGGCATGTGCATGTGTGAGTGAGTGTGCGGGTGCAGGTGAGTGTGTGGGCAAGTGTCAAAGTGAGTGGTGGCAGGCAGGGTGTGTGCATTGAAGGTGAGAGGCAGAGGATGAGGCAGCATGCATGCATGACTGGTGGTGGGAGAGAGGGAGTTGTGTGTGCATGTGCCTGTCATTTGACTGCTGGCTGGTTTCTCACAGTGGGTGGCACTTTGTCAGACTGGCCTGTTCCACAGCCAAGCTTGCAAGTTGCCTTACAGTGCTGTCAACACTGGTGCATCCACTTGACGTACAAAGCACAAGGACGCAAGAGTATGTGAAAGGAGGTGCATGCAAATGTATTTGGTGTCTTGGTACACCACATGTCAAATGATATGTCCACTACTGACTTGTCTTGAACCTGCTCGGACAGCCACTGAGTATCGACTTGGGAGCTATGCCAGGTCATTCAGGATGCTATTGGTGAGGATTGGCATTACGTTTAAGTTTGTTGTTTGACAATTTGGAACAGCTCATACAGAAGCGTACAACAAAGCAAAATTTTTACATTGGGATGTGAGCACAGGAAACATTCTGATCACCCCAGATGGATCAGGCTTATTGATCAACTGGGACTTATCCAAGAAGGTGGATGTGGATTTGCTGAGGCAACAATCCAGAATGGTATGATCTGTTTATCCCCTATGTGTGGCAAATCAAATTACTTTGTGTTCAGGGTACCTGGCAGTTCATATCAACAGCACTTTTACTACACACTGCCACTTGATCCCATGGACTTTCAGATGACCTGGAGTTGTTCTATTGGGTCCTTCTTTATATGGTCATGAAATACTGACATCCTAAGTTCGAGGACATTTCACAAGATATGTAAGACATATTTGATGGATACAGATACACAGGTCATAATCATATTGCCCAGGGCAGTAAGGGAAAGCTATCGTTCCTAGACACAAGAGTGTTCAGCCTGACTTTTATTGAGAAGAAAATTGGATCATTACCATGCAGTGAGATCATTGAAGGGTTGTGCACCATTTTTCAAGACCTTTATCATGGTTCTAACATAGATCCAGAGCCATGCAAACCTCAAGAGGAGAAGGAGCCTGATGAGAAGACCCTGGAAGCTTTCAAGAAACTTAGTTCTTCCAAATGGGTCTTGACACTCATGGAAGGGAGCCTGAAATCTGATGATTGGCCCAAAGCTGACAGCAGCCTATACAAGAGCTTCCTTGGTCATGATCCAATGAGGAGCAGCCGCAAGTGCAAGGCTCAAGATAGCAATGCAGCAAAGGAACATGAAATGTCCAACAAAATGCATAGAGGACTATTTCCACTTTCTGGACCTTCATCTTCCAGGCATAGCTTTTTGGCTCACTCACAAGGCTGTCCAGAGTAAGTTTTCAGTACATTGTCACACAGTGTCCCGCATACTCAGAATGTATCTTTTCTCCATTGTAGCTAGCTCAACTCGGGGGGTATATTAGATGATTGTATTCCATCTTCTAAGGCTTGCATTTGGCTAAGTATCTGTGCTTAGACTTTCTTGTTGTAGTTTGGATTCATATGAACAGGTTGCACATCTGATTCCTTTTGAGTTATTTGCGACAAGGGCATCAGACATCCACAGCCAGTTGCCTTCAACACAGACTTGGTTCTTAGTGGGAAAATACAAACAAGATTCAATTATAAGCATGAAAAATGATGGCTAACTACATTGCTTGGCTCAAGTAAAATTGTAACAAAATGTAATGAGTAGACTGTTCTTATTTAAAATTTGGTGTCATATTTGTGGATGCACTTTATGTCTTGATTTATTCAATATAAATCCATATCTTAACATACACCATTGTGTTAAGTTTATCTGAGTCTGCTAAGGCTAAATTGATTGGGTATAATCCCACTGGTGATTTGGGGCCACTCATGTTGCATCTTAGGTTACATAACTTGGGAACTGAGCTGCCCTCTCTTAAGCATTCAACAAAGTTCTTATTGTTTGGGTTGACATATTTACAATAATGCAATGCATGAGGAGAGGGCAACAAATCAATCAATTGTTTTAAAATAATTTGTAATCTGAGCTGAGTCAATTCAGTGGTCAATATATTATATTTCACCTTTATTGACCACTGAGTTGAGTTTTAGTGGACAGGACTTATACATTCCTGTCTGTCATTGTGTTTGTTCGTCGCGGTTCCGCACGTGATTCCGTGACCAGCGGATCACATACCTTACACTGCACATACCTTACACTGGGAACAGCCCCCGTACAGGATCTCAGCGACCGCGTGAGTATTAGCACCTGAACGCAACAGGGAGAAACGCCACCTGCGTGTCTGGGGCACCCATCCCATCATTGTGCTGATGTGTCGGGCGTATCTGTCAAAGGAAAAAAAAAAAAAAAAAAACCGGCATTTCCACAAACAGTCATTGGAACGGGTTTTTTTTCCCTTGTTCCGTCGCAAATGAGGACAAAAAGGACGCTTGGAGCGTGTCATTGGGCCCAGAAAGGCATTGAGCTGAGACGGCGCGCATAGCCTTGTAAAAACCGACACAGAGTAGACCACATAAAATAGCCTCCACAAGGTGCCACAGTGACCCAGCGCTTGGCGTTTCCCGCGTTCGAAGGTCTGGCCAATTTGATCTTTCGTCGCTCCCACCTTCGCTTCCGCTTCCGTTTTCACCTCCTGATACTTTGCATCACCGCTTTTGAAAACGTCCTGCGAGCGCTCCTTCGCCGTGCGCGTCGCGTCAGAAACAGTCCGCTCGTGGCCTCCCTCGGCGCTCTTGCCGAGCCTTGGCCCTTCTCGCTCCTTGTTTGCATGCGCGCTCTCCGCATTCGCATAGTAGTACCAGAGGGTAGCTGCGGCGACCAACCCGGCGCTGATGTAGAGCACGTTTCTATCGCCGCCTTTTTTTTGGCGTACACTCCTTCTGCCTTGTCAATCGTCGGGCCAGTGGGCCCGGCTGAGAGGCGCGGGCCAACTGTGGTGATGGTGCGCGTGTGGGAGTGCGCGTGGGGCTGTTGAATACTTTGAGCGGAACCGCGGATGGCGTAAGACCTGAGCGTGATGCAGCGATACATGGTTGTTTAATGGGATGGTTGTTTAATGGGATGGTTGGTGTTAATGGGATGGTTGTTTAATGGGATGGTTGTTTAATGGGATGGTTGTTTCCTTGTGACGGATGTGAGAGGTGGGCTGGCGAGGAATGTCATCCGCAGACAGCACCCCTACCTCCGACGTCACTCTAGTAGCACGTGAGTGTGTGAGGAGATGATCAAGGACATATTGAAAGCTTTATACTGGAGGCAAACTCGACACTGGTAGACGGCCGTAGGCCGTTTGATTTGATATTGATTGCGTAAAAGTACACAAGGAGAAAGGACAACACGCACATGCAGCCGCGGGCAGCAAGTCTGAACGACGAAAATTTGTTACAGATCGATGTAGGCGCCTGTATATTTCGTTTTTGTACTCCAAGTGGACAATTCGACGCCGAATCAGACGCGCCTTTGCGAGTCCGATCGATTGGGCGTTCCCTCCCCCACCCTGACCCCTCCGACCGAGTGCGCCCCTTCCGACCGACAAGAAACGCGTCGACTATGTCTGGTGTGAAGGACGATCAGATCCAGCTGGCTTGCTTGTGGCGAGCGAGGGTGCTTGAGTGCGGCCGCGCGCATGACCACGGCTGAAAATGGCTCGTGTTAGGGTCCGTTTGGGTGTCGTCTTGTTGTCCCTTGTGGACAGGCCATTATATTCTTCGACTTTGACGTTTCGATGCGGAGTCCGCGCTCCTCATCCCGTATATGATACTCCTTGTTCACGTTGCGGCAGCGTGGCAAGAAGATCCAGGCGTGTTAAACCCGAGTCCGACGCGCGTATAAAATGAACGTCTGTTATGCCGCTGATACGTATCAAATCGATTGATTGTCCGTCACAATATGCCCTTTGCCTTCCTCTTTTTTTTTTCGCCTTTCCCAGTCGCGACTCTAGTGGTGTATTAGGTGCAATCAGCAAGGAGTGCTCGATGGAAGGGGATACACGGTGCACTCAGAGCCGCCTCAGATCGCGATAACTGCTGATATATAAACGATAGAACACTACAACAAGAACAAGTATATACGACAATCGTCCGTGGTGCACCACTGCAAGTTCTCTCCTCATTGCAGGACCGTCAAAATGAGATGAGAAAAAAAGGTATCTACTCGGAAGCTTGGAGGCGCCTCTGTTGCCTCCTCCCCCTCTTCGACGACTTGGGGTACATCTTTTTTATTCTAGCCGAAAAGAGCCTCCCGAATTCCCTCACCTCTCCGTCCGAGTTCAAGAACCCGTCCAGATCTTCTACAAAGTCCTCGTGGGCTTTCCGCGTCGCCGTACGCTTGTCCTCGGCCACATCCGGGCTGACGTTGAGGCACTCGGGCGGCGGGTTCTTGCGGTGCCGGATCAGCGAGTCGCCGCGCGCAAAGTAATCCCCGCACGACTCGCAGAAGGAGATGCTGCGAGGGTGCGCCTCCGCCGTGTCGGAGTGCCTCTTAAAATCCTCCCAATTCGAAAAATCGGCGTCGGGGCAGAGTCGGCATTTGAGTGCGCGGACAGCCCCGCGTGCCCAGTCGGCCGCCGTGGCCTCGAGCATCGACCGATGTCTCTCGTTTAGCCGTTTTGAGATCCGGAACGGATACCTCTCCTCCTCCAGCTCCCCGTCGTTCGCGCCATTGGCTTCTTGTTGCTGCACCATGCTGCATGTGTGGAGCCACGCTCCCTGCTCTCTCCCCTCAACCCAAGGTAGCTCTTCCTGCGCAATTGTACCCATCGCTTCCTGCTGGTCATTTGGCCCCTGCAGGAATGGATGGTAAAGTCCTTGCGCGTTCGGGGTCGCGAGCCTCTCCGCTCCACGTCCCACAACCTCGGATTTACTATTTCTACCTGTCAGGGTCCTGGTGGCAGGTTTGTGACGAGCCCTGTTTGTGGACCGTCCTGCATCCAAGACCCTGATCGTAGTGGCCATCTTGGCCTTGCCCTTCTGACGCACGTGTCGTCCTTGGCTGTTGTTCGCCTCTGCGCTTGCATCTTCGAGGGTATCGTCCTCGTCTCGACGTCGTTTGCCAAGGAGGGTCTGCGGCACCACGAACGCGTCCTGGTTGGACGCCGGTGCGAAAGTGGCGGGTAAGTAGAGCCCGGCCTGTCCGTACCCTGCTTGAAACCTGGAGGCCGCAGCGTCAGTCATGGCCATCACGTTGACCCGTGGGCAGGACACGGAACACAAGAGAATACGTACGAAGATGTACCAAGGTAACCCATCAGCCACGGGAATCGGCCGAGGTCGAGTGGCCAGGACGAGTCGACCTGAGAAGTGGCGCCCGGTGCCGCGAATCCGTTTGGGACCGGGACCTGCCAGCATGTCAACTTAGGCGGAACCTTTGCGCTCGTATGATTCGTGCTCACGCTGTCCAACAGCGGCAGCGGCGGTTGGGAGGGCTCGGGGGCAAGTTCAGCCCAGGAATCGTCGCTCGCCGACGAGGGTACAGAATCTACTTCTGAAAAAGCTTTTGGGTTGCGTAACGGTGAAGACGAGCTCATAACAAAAAGAAGGAATGTGACCTACGCGGCGTTGGCATCTCCCAACGAGGATGGAAGTCCTGTGACGCGACAAGGCAAGTCAATTGTTTGACGGTTGACGACAAGACACTGTGCACGCACGGTGTTCAGATAGTCGAAACTACCAGAATCGAAGGAGTTGGGAAAAGGGGTGGACGTCGCGGGGGGGAAGGTATCATCGATGGCGGTAAACGTGCCGCCGCCATTGGGAAGGCTTCCGAACATATCTGACAGAGTGTTCCAACCGATGTCCTGTGACAGTGAGACGTGAGTAACCTTACACGCCCGGGAGGTGAGATGATGCCCACAGCAGAGCCGCCCGGAAGCAAGTCGAAGTTGACGGGTTGCACATTGTCCGCGGTCCCGGACCATACGCTCGTTTGGTCCTCTTGTGGCGGGAGATACGACCACAGCGTGCTGTCGCTGGGGATGCCAAAATCCATGATGCGTTGGGGGTTGTATTGCGAGTGAGACGCGGAAGAAAATTGAGGTGTGGGGAGCGATGCGGCCGTGCTTTTTAACGTAGGGAATAGGCACTTCCCCCCCCCCCCCCCCCCGGCCTGGAGGCTCGCTTGCGGGGTGGCGTCTATGGTTCAGTACCTTTTCGGTACGTGGCCCTCCGCGTGCTTTGACCATGCTCTTCTCCGCCCGGCCGGCTATGGATCGCCTCGTGTACTCGGCGGAGTGCTGGGAACGGCCCACGTACAGGATCTCAACGACCGCGTAAGTATTAGCGCCTGGAACGCAACAGGGAGAAACGCCACCTGCGTGTCTGGGGCACCCACCTCATCATTGTGCAGATGTGTCGGGCGTATCTGTCAAAACGGCATTTCCACAAACAGTCATCGGAACGATTTTTTTCCCCCTTGTTCCGTCGTAAAAAGGAACAAAGAGGACGCTTGGAGCGTGTCATTGGGCCCAGAAAGGCATTGAGCTGAGACGGCGCGCATTGCCTTGTAACATCCGACACAGATCTAGAGTAGACCACATAAAATAGCCTCCGCAAGGTGCCACAGTGACCCAAGCACTTGGCGGTGTGGTCGTGAACGGGTAAGCTCCAGCGGGACGTTGCTGCTTCCGAGTTGGGCCTAACCTCAGCGCAAAAACTGGGGAATACGAGCAGAGCAATTAGACAGTGTATCCCTTCCCGACGTGTGGACTGGCTCAAGTACATTTGACACACGGTCATTGTTGACATGTCGCTCTCTGGCGCGTCCATCCCTTTCTTTCACTTGCATGCCCTGTCCGGTCCTGGCAGTGCCCGTATTATTCCTCACGCATCCCAGGCCATGTTGGAGTGCAGCCTCAGCGTCACGGTTTGGTCATACACTCACGTGGCGCGTGACGAACGCACGGACATGTATATAGTTCGTTTTTCGTTTATTCCCCGTCCCTCAGTCTTCTACAATAAGACTGAGGTTAGTCACACTCTCGTTACCTACGTACACAACTAATTACACTTTTTGTAGCACTCATTATAGGTCAGGATACCCACTTAGTGTAGTCTTCTACAATAAGACTGAGCACTCGTTATAGATACCTTCCTACAGGCCATTCTGTGTGCACCTGCGTGCGCTCTTTCCCCCCCCCCCCCCCCCCCCCCCCCCCGTTTCATACCCATGCCTTCCCAGTGTTCCGATTTCCTTAGACCCGGGAGCCGACTGTCAACGCTGGTGCCATTGCCAATCGTCAACAATCGTGATGATGCTTCAAGTCAAGTCCAGCGTACGGGCCAGACGAACCTACGGTTGTGTTGACCCCGAAAAAGTGTCGGTATCTCACTTCCGTCGAGCGTCTGCCGAAGAACTGAACTGACTGCTGAGACGGACGAGCAAACAGGGGCGAAGGTGTATTACCTTGAGGCAAACGCATGCGTTGCCGTTTGTATCTACAGCTACAAGCTAAGGAAAGGGGTATCAAACGAGCACAGAGTGGGGCCTTTGCAATGGGCGTGCTAGCACGTGAACCCGAATTTCCAACACTGCGTATGTGGAACGTGTCGCTGTACTGTAGTGGAACGACTGACGACTGGCCAAGGCGTAACATATATTGAAGGTGGTCAGTGCTGAGGTGAGATGACGCCTCGAATGAGGGCACTAGGTGAGTCAGGTAAAATGCGGGTTTCTCGTGGTCTTTTGCCAAATACTAGTGCGGCATCGACATTGATGGTTAGTTCTGTGGCTTTGAAGAGGGAGCGCTTCTCTATCGATGATGCACGAGAGGGCCTGGAGTTCGTGAAAAACGCATGTGCTGTTCAAATGTTCGTGCTGAACAGGCGAAAGGAAGGTGATATCAAAATTTGGTGTGACATGATGGGCGTGAACACCGTGAATAACGATTGACATGGGTAGAGAGGTAGGAAGAGGGCCCGATTGAAGTGCTCATGTTTTCCGGTCCGCCAAGCATCTCCAGAGGCTCCATGCACAGGAGAGGTCCAGCCAGCTGTTAACAAGCCGATAAAGGTCAGGCATCAAAAGACAATGGCGGGCCATTACGGCATCAAGCGGATGTGTTTGTGCGCGCGGCGCGTCCGGTAGTCGTATCATGAACACTACTAACGATGCTACACAAGCCAGGGTAGAGCCTCTGGTCCAATCCGTCACGTCTGAGGTCATGGGGCACACGCGAGCACGACTGCCGTGTCGAAGGCGATCCACTTGAACATGGTCGTCGTCTCCGGCGCCTGAGTGAAGAACCCATTTCGACACTGATCCTAAAACCAGTTGACTCGCTTTACTCACTATTCCATATCTATGCCCAACAGGGAGTTGTACAAATGATATTGAATAATTACTGGTTGGTGCTAATTACGCTTACTGGTACTGGTGGATGAGGAAGCCACGGTGCGTAAGCGAGCCGCTCCTTCAGTGGGACCTGGACTGATTTATCGTACATATTTCAGCCAGCGAGGGTGTAACGAGCAAGTCGAGGAGTCTCTATACAAGCAAGTTACGAAATAAGGAAATTGCCCACAATGCCATTAGCTCTGCCCAGCTGTATCGCAGTAGAGCAAAGTACAATATACATGTATGTGGCGACACCCAACTTTCCTTTTCTAACTGCGCTTTTAGAGTCGTCTCTGATCCCTGATCCCTATCCTCGAATACTCAAGGCATATCCCCTTGATGAGCCACCCCCTCCCGCGAAGGGGATCCTGGCTGTCTTCAGGTAGAGAGAGCTGCTCATTCCCATTGGGACCCACATTGTGCATTCTACGCCCGTCTGTGCTTCTAGCTTCAACAATATCCTGGATCGTTGACAACTAGTTCATGAAAGATCCTTCTTGGCTTCTTCATAGCAGGCTTTGAAAGCAGCACTAATTGGGATCTACTGCCCTCAAGATCCCGTTATCTTACCTTATCCCTCTTCCTTCAGTATGACCCACACCCGAGGTCAGTTTCCGGGTTATCGTTAGGGTGCTTTCCAAGAGTCATCCTTGTAATGGGCTAGATGGTCCCCAGGAATGAGACTATCTCCAGGACAAGCGGAGCAGAAATCAGACATGTTGTCGATGGCATCATCAACAAAAGCTGTGCCGTGATTGGGTGAAAAAATCTACTCCATGTCATTCCTATCCTCGTCAGAGGGCCAGGGGGCCAAACTGGCAGCTTGATCCAAAGTCAGTCACCTTGAAAAGTGCCTCATGAGTAGGCACTGACAAACTGCGCAGCATCAGGACATGGCGTCAGAACTTGCAAGATGACTTTTGGGGTTCAAATCGCTCATACTCTCCTTGCAAGAGATATTGTGACAGAACAGGTTCAGGTTGGGCTTTGGACAGTATTAACACATGACAGGAAGAAGCCCAACAAAACTGGGTAGTTCGACCAGGACAAGAAAAAGGTGATTCATGGCAGATTTCACACTATGTGGTAGGTCATCCAATTTTGAGGAAGGTAGATTCATGTTGAGGACGCCCTGTGGACCAAGGATTGTTGCTCCAATGGTGGCCTCACATCTTTCTAGCTATGACCGCTCATCCTGGGTTCCATTCAATATTCCCTTTCGTGACCTCATTGGCCAGCATCGGTAATGCCTCATTTGGCTTAGGTCACCTTTTATTCTCTAGGGTCATTGAAAGACATCTGTCAGAGGAAATTCCACAACGAATCATTGCAAGCAGAAAAAAGAAATGCAGTCTGATGGCACTCTGAGTGCTCTAGTCCCCTTTGCAATGCCCAATGTGGGCATTTATTATTCTAATATGGAACGAAAGGGTCCAAGCAGTAAGTGATCGAAGTGATTTCTTGGGGAGCTTCACTGTTATCATAGGGATGGCGCTGACTCCTGAGCGAGATGAGTGTTTAGTAATTTCATGTCCTGAACACACTAAGACCAATGCATCACACTCCACAGCATGCAAGTTAGATGTAATCAGACTTTCCTTTTCTGATGATGGTAAAGAACTTGATGTGCATGCCTATCATATAGGCACAAACTATGATTGTGCTCCTTGAGGAAGAGAGACTGTGTCAATGACAGTAGTTTTTATCCAACTTTTGTGATGTTGTGGTACGCTGGCAAACTTTAATACCCCAATCATTGACCAAGCTTCCTTAGAATTACTATCATATTGGAACTGTCATTCAGTTTTGAACAGTGAACGAAAGCCACAGGGCCATCTGGTGGTGTTCCCACACCTCACAACACTGCTGCTTTATGGCACTGGCTTGCCATCATTGCTCACTTGCATCACTATTATCCCTGGATAGTTCATCTTTGGTGAAGATAGGACACCCAGGCCATGGGTATGTGCAAGTGGGCAAGATGGGCCAGTGGGCCATTGATGCAGTGCAGAGTCAGGGATGCATTTAAAAATGTGGAGTGGTGGTAGAGCATGAGAAGGGGGACTTATTTGAAGTGCACATGAGAGGTTTTTGAGAACAGGGAACACCACACTGATACATTTGCAGGCAATAAGGGGCTAATTTATATGTTTTTACAAGTATGGAATAAAATAGGAGAATGTTTTTTAAGAGCTTTTGGAGTTGGGAATGGAAGCAAGGTAGAAATGAAAATGTATAGTGAAAGAACTTTGGACTTCAACAGAAATAATGCATTGCCTCTCTATGTGGCTGATGCGCTTGTTCCAGTTTTGGTGCATGCATGCAATTGAGTCATGCATTTGTGTTTTTCTTGGATATGTGAGTCATGGAGCCAGTATGGGATTGAAGGAATGTTCTTGCTTTTCAGACAGTTTTGATTTTGATCTGGATTGAACAAGGCTGAAAAAAGGAGCACAAGAAAATGTATTTTCCCCTGAGAGGAGCGGAAAAAATTGGGGGATCAAAAATAATCCCAGGGATGTGCCATGTTGTGCTTTCACACTCCTCCACAGGTGCCCCTGGCAGCCTGAAACTGCCATTCTTAATGTGTGGGCATGATTTATTTTCCTCAGATCTTATCTCATGCTCTGCATTGTATTCACAGAAGACTGTCTAGGCCTCCTGCAGGTGGACATTGCGACCAATAGCAGCAAATCATGGCTTGCATGCCTTCCTTAGATGAACAAGAGGACCCATTGCTTTGCCCCACCAATTTCTGGGCGCTTAGATTAAATTTGGGTTAGGTTTGGCAGAGGCATGTGGACAAACATTGGGATAAGGATAAGCTTATTGCCCACAGTGCCAGTCATTCACTGGACCATATTGTTATTCTGTATATTCAGGCACATTGGCTATTGTTTTGCAGTGCACATTGTCTTAGGGGAGTTGGTCATCCTTCTTATTATGTTTGAGCCTCACTCGAAGAAAGACTGGATCTTTACCTTTTAGCTAAGGCCATGCCTGGACCTTTGATACATACAAGGGACAACCAACTGACCCTTCAGGGATCTACATGGTCTCTCATAAATATGGTATCTTACTGGTTTCATGTACCAAAAAACTGGATTTAGGTCCATAGGTGATTGACCTATGTCCATTCTCCACAGGGCATCAGCACTGCTGGAACCAAGCTCTGCTTCTATAGGAAACCTCATGATTGATGTGTGGAACCCCATTAATTGATGCCTACCCTGAATGGAGTCAACATTGCAAGGACATGGGACTGAGACTTCCCCAAGATTGTTGGGGCTCTGGTTGAAGAGATGGCACATGCTTGTATGGCTCTCCGAAACAAAGGGTGTGTCATGGTTACATCTGCTGTCTTGGGACAACAAGACTTGATGGAAACCCACTGATTTGACAATGACAGTATACCATGTTCTGTCCCATCAAGTCCATGTATGGTATGGGAGTGGCTGCATAAAGGCCTTGCCCAGCCATCTGGGGGCTTAACTTCTGGCTGTATATGTGAGTGAGTGGATGGGTGGGAAAGTGAAGTAGACTTATGCTGCACCAACCTGCCCATCTCACACCAGGCTGGCTCCAAGAGTAAGACACTTATCTGTTTTCAGCAGCAATTTCAGAATGGCTCCAGTCAGCTTTCTTTGCAGGCATGCTTGCCTGTCCTTTCCATATGCTTTCAGAACTGACAAATCACCAACAAAGTTGGGGCTCCTATTAACCAGCTAGATGTAACCTTTGGTCCTCAACACACTTCTGTCATGACTCACTGTTGAACAATCCAGTTCAAGAGTGAGGGATAAGCTCAGATATGAGTCAATAAACGTCTAAGATGGTGTGGACAAGAAGTAGAGTCCAAAGCAGTACCAAATACCAAAGAGGTATGGTTACTGGTAGAGTCAAGCAGGTACACAGGGAAGAAGCCAGAATGGTCACAAGAGGATGGTCCTTAAAGGAGTATCCCAGGGTTAGAGAGTGCTGTAAACAAATGGACAGTCTAAAGACTGTCCGCTACTTTATTGAGTGCTTATATACTACAAGAGAACTGCTAAATAGGAAACAAGTCATAACCTTGTTATCAAGCACAATAGACAGATGAGTAAGAAGTTGGAGTATGCTTACTGAGCATGCTCAGTCATGCTCAGTCAGCTGCTGAGTAAGAAGGCTTCTATTGATGAGTAAGAGCCTTTACTGTCACATGTAAAGCACCTGATCCATTTGCTGTTAGTTAGTTTAGGGCTGGTCATTTGAGGACTTGTAGTTTGGTTCAGGGAATAGAATTGCTTATAAGGCCCCTTATATAGTTCCATTAGGGTCCTTAGAGTCGACTCTAATACTTCTATTAAGATCCTTAGTATCACTTTATAGTTTGTTCTATGGTTATTAGAGTTAGTCTAATAACGCGTTGTAGGGTTTTTAGTATTGTGTTAGTGTTACGGCGTCACGGCCGTAAGAGCGTTAGCTCAGAGTTCAGTGGGGCCAAGTCCCTGTGACTTGGTTCAAGGGTTCAGTGGGGCCGGCTCAAAGAGACCAGATCAAAGGTTTAGCGTCTCAAGGCTGAGTCAAACAATGACTCAGTCTGCAGACAGAGTTGATCTTCTGGTTTCGCAGAAGAGGAGGATGATGAGAGAGAGGCAGAGGAGGAAGAGGAACACAAGGGTTCCTTGAGGTGTGTTCAGGTCAAGCAAGATGAAAGCCAGCACAACACAAGTTATGATTGAGAGACAGTACAGGGCAAAGGGATGTGACAGGGAATGGGACAAAGCTAAGCTTGGGGCATTCCCCAGCTTCTACAGGCACTTAAATACTGTATGTAGCGAGGCTGTACAGTACCATAAGCAGAACAATAAGTAAAGGTAGACCAACAGCAAAAGTAGCTCGACAATAGATGAAAACACAATAAGTGAAACACAATAAGGGATCACTATCAAGGGATGAAACGGTAACCACGGGAATGGAGATAGCAAGAGGAATAATAATGGGGAGGGATTGTGAGCCAACCGACAAGGGGGTAAAATATAACATCATGCCCCCCTCATGCTTAGTTCTCCAAACTAATCGGTCTCAGGGCCTGACTCACGAAGTTCATCGCCCTCGACTTCTGGCCACATGCTCTGGGGCCCCATTGCCCTGGGGCAGAAACCCCTGTAGCTCCGATGGGTCCTCCTGAGGATGCAATCCACCTGTCCGCTACAATTAGTGTGAGGTCTGTTGCAGTCCTTGTTCCAGTGCCCCCTGGTATTGCAGTGTTTGCAGACGTGTTGTCGCTTCTGAAGTTGATGACGCTGTGCTTTAGTCATTCACGCGGGGGTGAGAGGGGTGTTGGGGGTACTGGCATCATCAGAGAACATTTGAGGGAAGTGGGATGGTGACCCCATGGGAGCATCGTTTTGGGACTGGTCGACAACACGGGGAGGGAGGTATTCGAGGGGAGGGGTCAGGGAGAGGGGAGGATGAATGGACGGTGAAGGGGAAACGGACGGTTCCTTCGAGTCCTCAATTTTGTCGTAACTCCCTGCTAGTGAGTAATATGGCCCAACATCGCGGGTGAGCCCTCCATCCGTCATCAAGTTATCGAGCTGATGGCGAACTCGGACGGAAGTGTTGTTGGCCCGAAGGCGACTACGGATGGCGGCGGTTTCTTTAGTGTGGGACTGGATTTCATGGAGTCGGTCAGCAAGCTGCCCTTGAAGGACACTAAGAGCCCCTTGAATAGAGGCGCGTTTGCCCTCCAAGACTTTCAGTTTAAAAGAGCTGACACGGAGACGGTAGACGTCGGCAAGAGCACCAGGGTCATGGAGGTTTTCAAGTGCTTGAGCAGCATCGAAGTGGAAGGGGTGGTCCTCAATGAGGAGGCGGAGGTCAGAGGCAGTGACAGAGGGATGAGGGGCAGAGGTAACGGGCCGGGCGACGAGCTTTTCTCCGTAAGTGGGTTCTCCTCGACCCATAGTTCCTAAAAGCATGGGTTCGTCGTTATATAAGGCGACGCGTAAGTATGGTAGTAGGCGCTTTCGCCCGTTAACGTAGATGTAGAAAGGTGGAACATGCGTGTAAGGTTCGTAAATAAACCAAGGGGGGCTGGGGTGAGTGGGGTCTGTTTGGGTTGGGGTTGGCGAGGGTGTGCCTTCTCGGATGGCGAGTGGGTTGAGAGTAGCGGCAAGGTCTTGGACTTCGGTCTCGTCTGGGACGATGAAAGTTCGTTGGTCGATGATATGCTGAATAATTTCAGGTGAGAGGGGTTCTTGTTTGATAGTGGGGGAAGGAGTAAGGATAGGTAGGGGGGACGAGTTAGAGGCGGGGGACGACATGGGGGTGTTGTAAGTAGAGGTAGCGTGTTCGTGGTGCCAGGCTGACCACTCGGAAGGGGTGGGGGTATTTATGTAGGCTGAGCGTGTGATATGGTTCCATACTAAATCTGTAAGTACTGCTCTTCGTACGGATAGATGAAACTCGGAGAAACTGGGGGTCCGTCATAAGTAATTGAAAACCGCGGAAGTCGCCAGGAGAGAGAATTCCGGAGAAGAGTTGTTCTCTGGCGGCTAAGTTGAAAATTGTATATCCGCGGTCGGGGATAGCGGGGTCGTTAACGGAATAAGAAGGGGGGTTATGTGAGTTAATTCGGGGGAGTAATGTATGTTGTTGTATCGTAAGTGTTTGGAATTGATGCTCTAAGTCGTCCAGATTTTCATCTGAGTGATGGGATTCTGCGGGATCAGAGCTAGTGGTGGTCATGGTACGGAGTTTGGTGGGTTGTTGGAGATGAAACATGGTGATGGCGTCTTGAGCAGTTTTTAAGGTTTGAGAGAGGTTCCCAGGTATCCTCTGCTGCGGAATACCCTTTCCACCGGACCCTGTATTGGAGTCGGTTTCTATGAAGGCGTTGGGCGGTAATTTTTTCAACTTCATATTCTCCCGAGAGAAGGTCAGGTGGTGGCTCAGGGAAGTTTGGTCCATGTTCGGCTGTTTCGGTGACTGGAGATAAGAGGGAGGCATGGAATACATTGTGGATGTTCCATTGGGGTGGTAATTGGAGCTGGTAAACGATGTGGGAGATTCGCTTGGTAATGGTAAAAGGGCCGAATCGTTTGGGGCAGGAACTTATGAAACTGATGGGGAGTTTTTAAGTTAGTGCCTTCCAACCAAACTTTCTGTCCTTCTTCGAAACCTTTGAACTTGGTTTCCTTGATCCAGTTATTCTGTGCTCTTTTCATTGCTTCCTGTGCTGATTCCCTCATGTCTTTTAGTGCTTGGAGTCGTTCTTGGATCCCGGGGAACTTGGACTTGAGTTGGGTGCCAAGTCCTTGAGGATTAAACCCGATGAGGAGTTCGTAAGGGGTTCTTTTGGTGGTAGTAGATTTGTGGGCGTTAAAATGGTATTGAGCTATGGGGAGCCAGTGCGCCCATTCTTCCTGCTTCTCTCCTGTGTAGATGCGTAGGTACATTTCTAAGGTCTGATTGGTTCTTTCTGATTGTCCGTCAGTTTGGGGGTGGTAGGCAGTGCTTAAATTTTGGTTGATCCCGAGGACTCGGGAAACTTCTTGAAACAAGTTGGAGGTAAAGCGGGAATCACGGTCGGAGATAATCTTAGAGGGAATTCCAGTCCATGGGAAGGCGTAACGTAAAAATAGCTTGGCCATTTGCAGAGTTCCCATGTCTTTACGGCAGGGTATGAATATGGCTGCCTTGGTGGAGTCATGGTCGGTGATGGTCATAATGGCATTGTTCCCTTCTGACAGTGGGAGGTCAACAATCCAATCAATGGCAATAGTTTGGAAGGGTTTTTGAAATTCTGGGGAAATGGGGTGAATTGGGGGGCGAATTGGGTGTGTGGAGGACTTGTTGGTTTGACAGGTGGCACACCCTCGAATGTAGTCCCATATGAAGTAGGCCATTTTTGGCCACCAGAAAGATTCTTGGATTGAATACAAGGTTCGGGCATTTCCTGTGTGCCCCCCAAGGACGCTGTCATGATAGGTATGCAAGATTTTCCGTAAAAGGGGCTCTTGATACGGTACTACCAACTTTCCATCTTTGAATAGTGCGTCTTCTTCTTCTTGAAGACCGTGCTTGATCTTCCACATGAGGAGGTCTGTCTTCCGTTTTCTTTGTTCGTTTAGTACTTGAGTATAGAGGTCCTCAGTATGAAGTGTGCGAATAAAAAGTTTGTCAGGGAGTGCTGTGATGTTTTGGTTATCTCCTGACCCATCATTGTGGTCAGGTCGTCGTGAGAGAGTGTCCGCACTGATTGGAGATTCCGGGTTTGTGGTGGATTTCGAAGTGGTAATCCACGAGTGTTGAGATGTATCCGGCAATCCTTCGGTTTATTTTGTGGGGGAGCCGGTAGTGAGCCAGGTTAGCAGTGGTCTGTGAAAATCTTAATGGGGTGTTTAGTTCCGACTAATAGGTATCAGCCAGTGTTGGAGTGCAAGGATCAGAGCTAGGAACTCCCTATCCCAGACTGGGTAGTTCCTTTCTGCTTCATTGAACGCATGTGACATATTTCCGATCATTTTCCTTTTCCCTCTTTGGTCCTTTTGGAAGAGGATAGCTCCGGTGGCAAACTGTGAGGCATCGGTTTCTAATTCAGTATGGGAGGTCAGGGTTGGCAGTGTAGAGTTCAGGGTCATCGCAGACTGCTGCTATCAAGGTTTCTAGGGCTGTGGTTGCTTCTGGGGTCCAGAGAAAGGGGGTTCCTTTCTTGATTGTAGAAAAAATGGGGCGAGCTATTTTCGCGAAGTCTCGGATAAATGGTCGTTGATAATTGAGGGCGCCCATGATTTGTTGTACCTGTTTCAGATTGTTGGGGGGTCTTGGCCAGTTTTTGAGGCCGTCCATTTTGACTGGGTCAATTTTGAGGGTTCCTTGATTGATCCGAAAACCCAGGAAATCAATTTCGTGTTGTTCAAAGGCAGCATTTTGACGCCTTTAGGAAATAGGAGTCTCTTTCAAGCAGGTCAAGGAATTCGTGTGTGATTTGTTGGTGAAGGAGCTCTTCTCCCGCCCCTGTGGCTATTGCTACATCGTCTAGATAGTTGCAGGTATTCTCTGGGTATTTTAAAAGCCAAGGTCGGAGGGTATGGTTCATTGCTCGTTGGAAGGCAGCTGGGGCATTGGTAAAGCCGAAGCCCATTACCATGGGGATGAAGGTACCAAATTGAGTTTTAAAGGCGCCTTTGTGTCGGTCTTCAGGGTGGATCAGAATGTTATTGTAGCCAGCTCGGACGTCGAATTTGCTGAAGGTGGTTTTGCCCCTTAGTCGGTGTAGTTGTTCTTCCATGTTAGGTAAGGCATGGTAATCAGGGGACTGTGGCGTTATTGAGTTTTCGGTAATCAACTACCATTCGTGGAGCGGTGCCATCCTTTTTTTGGACAAAGAAGACAGGGGATACAAAGTCTGAGACGCCATCTTTGATGAAACCCTTGGCTAGGTCTTCTTGTATTTGTCTTGACAATTCTTGTTTCTCATTCTGGGGGAGTGGGTAAGTTCGGCAATCAAGGAATTTGGGGGCGTCGGGTTTTAGGGTAATTCTGAAGTCGAGTTCTCCTCGACTGGGTGGGAGTCGTTTGGCTGCTTCTTCTGAGAAAACCTTCTGGTGTCGTAAGTATTCTGGGGGAATGGTGGTCGTTCTTATTCGTGCAAGTCGGATTTTTGGTGGGTTTGCTATGGATACGGGAGTGAGAAGAACCCCTAGGTGGTTTCTCAGATGACCAGTGCTCCAATTGATGAGGGGGTTGATTGCTTTTAGAAAGGGGTATCCGAGGATCATTCTATCTTCTCCCAGGTTGGTAACATAGAAGGTGAGAAGCCGGGTGGTGGGTCTGTGACGTACGGTCATGTGGGCATAATGGGTTAGTGCTCCTCCTTGGTTGTTGGTGCCGTCCACATTAATGATTGGTCTGGGGGTTCTGAGGGTTCGGAGTGGGATTTGTAGCTTTCCCACGATTCCTTGGCTGATGAAGTTCTCTGTTGCTCCGCTGTCTAGGAGCGCTTGACCAGTCTTTCCATTTGTCGTGATCATAAGAGGCACTTTCATTGAGTTTTCCTTATGTTGGACAATGGTATCTATTTGGGCCTTAGTACCGACTGTTGTACCTTGGCCTAGAGAAAATCCTCTTTGAGGATGAGGTCCCAAAGCTTGGCCCTATCCTCCGCTGGTAAAGTTTTCATGCGGGCCACCATAGTGGAGGCTTCTTCTTCTTTTGGTGGTTCTGGGGTTGGTTCGGTAGTACGTGCCTTGGAGGTTGTGGGGGTAGTATTTTTGGGGCACTCCTGACTAAGGTGGCCTTTCTCTCGGCAACGGAAGCAACGTCCTTCTTTTGCCAATTGTTTCCTTTCTTCTTCAGTGAGTTTTTTGAAGTTGGACTTGGCGGCATCCACTTGCATTCGATCAGGGTGATAGGTTTTGTATTCTGAGGGGGAGTGTGTAGTTTTCCCTTTGAGCTTTTCTCTGATGGTGATGAAATGTCGATGTTGTCTCCTGGCTTCTTCCTTCCATTCCTGAAGAGTGGTGGGCCAGACATCTCTGTTTAGGATTGCACGGTAGAGTCCAATTTTTAGACCATTTTTGAAGCTTTCAATAGCGATAACGTCTGTTTCTGGCCACCCTGTTTTATTCAGGAGTTGTTCGAAGGTGGAAATGTAATCATCAAGGGATTCCTTCATTGTATGTTTGGCGAGGGCTGCTTGGGCGTCCTCTTTCTCCGCAGTGTTAGTGAATTTGAACGTAAAGTCTGTAATGAAGTCATTCCATAATGCTTCGTTCATTCTGTTGATGGGGTTCTGGGCCCTGTTAACTTTTTCTCTGAGTGCGGTTGCTTGTGAATTGATCCATTCTTCAACCTTTTCCCCTTGGATATATGAGAGAGCCAGCATCGTTCGTTTAAAAGGGGAGATCATCACTGCCTTATCATCATTGAGGCCCCAGAATAGGTTGAATTCCATGATGAATCTTTTGGTTTTGTTCCTTTCCCCTGTGAAGGCAGTGGGTTCTTTTCCGCTGAGGGACCCATTAGTGCCTTGTGGTGCTGGAGCAGCTGCTTGAGGGGGTGGAATGATGACTGGAGGGGCCTGGGCGACCATCTGAGGGGCCTGAGTGGCCATCTGAGGGGCCTGAGCGGCCATCTGGGGGGGCTGTACAGCGACTTGGGGTTGGGCTGCCATATCAGGTTCTGGGGGGTTCTGTGGGTTGATTTCTAGGGTTTCGATGGGTTCTTGGTTTTCAAGGGGGTCCTCTGGTTCTAGTGCAGGGGATTCAAAGGGTGTCTGAGTTTCAACGGTGTTCTCTGGTTCAGGGGGGTTGCCTTCTGTGGAAGAGGCTTCTGATTCTGATGGTGGTTCGTAGAGAGGGTCATTTTCCCTCCAGTAACCTAGTCCAAGGCTGTTTCTGAGGA
This sequence comes from Russula earlei, assembly GCA_025769875.1. Lineage (NCBI taxonomy): Eukaryota > Fungi > Basidiomycota > Agaricomycetes > Russulales > Russulaceae > Russula > Russula earlei. The sequence goes on along the minus strand of JAGFNK010000082.1, from coordinate 103,284 downwards.
GTTCTAGGTCTAGGTGAGTGTAGAGTTGTCCTCTTCTAAGTCGTAGTTCAAACCAACGGTTGTTGATAAATTCGACTGGTAGTTCTTCGTTGTTTTCAGTGGCGATGTAACAAAGGAAAGTATGAAAGCTGTCCCAAGTGGCAGCTCCTACTACGTGTTCGGGAAGGTCTGGGGATGGTCTAGGTTGGACACGGACCCAACGATTCGATGGTAGTTCAAGGTTGATCTCCAGAATGGAGTATAGAAGCTTAGCTTGTGTTACGGCGTCATGGCCGTAAGAGCGTTAGCTCAGAGTTCAGTGGGGCCAAGTCCCTGTGACTTGGTTCAAGGGTTCAGTGGGGCCGGCTCAAAGAGACCGGATCAAAGGTTTAGCGTCTCAAGGCTGAGTCAAACAATGACTCAGTCTGCAGACAGAGTTGATCTTCTGGTTTCGCAGAAGAGGAGGATGATGAGAGAGAGGCAGAGGAGGAAGAGGAACACAAGGGTTCCTTGAGGTGTGTTCAGGTCAAGCAAGATGAAAGCCAGCACAACACAAGTTGTGATTGAGAGACAGTACAGGGCAAAGGGATGTGACAGGGAATGGGACAAAGCTAAGCTTGGGGCATTCCCCAGCTTCTACAGGCGCTTAAATACTGTATGTAGCGAGGCTGTACAGTACCATAAGCAGAACAATAAGTAAAGGTAGACCAACAGCAAAAGTAGCTTGACAATAGATGAAACACAATAAGTGAAACACAATAAGTGAAACACAATAAGTGAAACACAATAAGGGATCACTATCAAGGGATGAAATGGTAACCACAGGAACGGAGATAGCAAGAGGAATAATAATGGGGAGGGATTGTGAGCCAACCGACAAGGGGGTAAAATATAACAGTTAGTGCCTATTGTAGAGCACCTGGAGTCCTCCTAAAGGGTCCTTAGGGAGGCTGTAATACTGTCCTTTATTGCTAAAAGGGTTGCCATTAAGTGGGGCTTGCTGTATGTAGATTGTGCCGAGAATAGCTCGTGTGACAATGTGCGCACAATATTGTGGACACCTCTACTCACCCCTTTTGTCCATGTGAACAGGGTGACACCATAGAGGCTGGGTTTCCTCTCATAAGGAAGGGTCCTTCAAGGGCCCTCTCCAGGAAATGGTTCATGACACTTCTGCCTGCATAAGTGCACAAGGTGATACTACCAGAACCCAGGTCAGGTGGATATCCAATCTGTTATTTTGGTGCCAATGATCCCCATAACTCAGGCATTGTAATGGAAGAGAATGTGAGCATAGTTGCCAGTCCTGCAAATTCAGACACTGTAGTGGAGGTGTCAGTGGCTCCCCAACCACTAGAGTTACACAAGCTCAAGTTGTGCTGGTCACAACAGCAGCTAATGTCAATGTTGTCATGTTCCACCCAATCTTCTCAAACCTCATGTCCACCAGGTGATATGGAAGGATGCAAATTTGGGAATGGGGGGGCTTGGAGCTGAAGCAGAGTGCTCCAGGACACATGCCATGCATCAATGGCTGCAATATGACTCAAAGGGGAAACCACTGATGATCATGTCTCACACTCAGTAACTGGTCTCGTGTGCCCACCAACACGCTTTCAGGTATGGTGTCATCAGGTTTGAGGTCCTCAATTTCTGTCAATGGGGACACCTTAAACCATCATCCTGATGAGGCCCCAAGCCCATCCTGAGTGGTGCGCATGTATCCATTCCCAGGTTGTTGAGTTACCAGGTCCTGTGTTCATGACAACTTCTGTTGGCAAGCCATGCAGCACAGTGCCATTCTTCATCTTCTGTCCCTATACTCTTTAGTAGAGTAGCACATCTCTCCAATCTGCACTGTGCGCATGTACTATCATGCCCCAACCGATCAATCATAGTACCCCCACTAAACAATGGATCTCACAGCATGATTGTCCAATGCAAGGTGCTCCTCATGGACTCTCTACCACAACAAAACACACATCAGAGGCGATGAACCTCTTCCCTTCCAAATGTTCAACAGCCATGTCTCATTTGGCGAAGTGTGAGCAAGTGAGTGCCATGGTGGCCTGGGATTAGGATTAGGAGTAGGTTTAAGTTTAGATTTCCCCCCCTCCTCCCACCTCCCCCCAACCTCCACCCAAAAATGCTAATCTGCTAACTGGCCCTAAAATTTTGAACCTCTGATGATCAAAAAGTACACATGATGGGCAGGCAGGGATAACTCAAGTCTGCTTATAGTCAACTCAGTGGACAATAAAAGATATTCCAAGTGCTGAGTAGGCTCTGTTGCAGCCACAAATTATATTATGTAAGTAATGACTTTAGTAGAGCACAAAAAATGTGACCAAAAAGGTTAAATATGAGCAGTCTACTCATTCCAGATTTAGCCAGGCTAGGGTAAATGTTGTGCCAGAATGAGTAGACTGTCCATATTTAAACTTTTTTGTCACATTTTTCATGCTCTACTAAAGTCTTTACTTATGTAATATAATTTGTGGCCACAACAGAGCCTACTCAGCACTTGGAACATTTTACTTTTATTGTCCACTGAGTTGACTATAAGCAGACTTGACTTATCCCTGCCTGCCCATTGTGACAACACATTTTGGAGAGTTTCAATCAAAAAAGAATTTGTTGCCATGAGGTGAATGTCTGATCATCCAAACATCATCTTGTATGAGTGCGTCTGTCACATTCAATGCACCATGCCATTACCCGCCAATAATGCACCCCAATTGGCAAAACACAGTGTTTAATGGTTGATGGCCTGCCCAGCCTGAGCAAACAACATTAGAAGTTGGAGACACTGCATGGAATACAGACACAATTCAATATAAATAGCTGCAGAAATAAAGAACATGGACATTTGAAATAGTGCTCTTACATCTACAGTCCCTTGATACATCCTGAGGTCAATGTTCATCATGGGTGCAAACACATGCAGAGCAACATTTCTTTAATTCATGACACACCTGGGAAGTCCATTATACTTGATCAGCTATATAATTGAATTATATACTCAGTTATTATTTCAGCACCTGTCCATTTAGTTGGTTATGATCATGATTTAATCATTGTAACTCAGATGTAACTTACATAACATGGTCATAACAGGTCATAATAAATTTATAAAAACCTTATATGGAAAATATAATTACAGTTATGGGAACACAAGCCTTGATTGTCATCATGATAATCAAGCTGGGGAAGTACATACATAATATGATTATATTGCCCCTTCCCAATTTTCTGACATGATGTAAACACAACAACTTTTAAACTTTGATGGCAAATCATGCAATTCCAGTTGAACACACGTTTCCGGATATCAGCACATCATTCATACATCTTTTGTGCACAACAGAACAATCAAGGACTAATAATTAGGGGGGGGGATGTGCAAGAGCAAAATGGGGACGCTGGGGTAAATATAACAGTTGGCGTGTTTGGTAGATGTAGATGAACGAGTGACCGATTGGGTGAGATGTTGTGATGACGGACCGTGGACCGCCCGGACAGCTTGTGCCGGCTACAACTTATCTCATCTCAAGAGAGGCGATCTGATAATAAATGATGATCCTTAGGTGGCTGGCGCAAAAGAAAAGTGTTGACATGTTCACATCTCCCTGATTGAGATGAGCTATAAGATATTTAAATTTCGACGCCTTTCTAATCCTTGTTGGTGTCTCCAAGGACAGGACAGACACGATGGTTGAGCCAACAGCCGCTAAATTCACATGTCACCGGAATCCCCCTGAAGAAAGAGAAACGATCGGCGGTGGGCCCAGACGTGGGCGATCGGTGGACCGAGTCCAAATGAAAACGTAGTGGGGCAATCGGGCCAGAACGCCCCGGAGTCCCGGTTCCGTGCTGTACTGTATCGATGTATCGATAACCGAATATGCTTTGAAGAATGCCCAAAAGCGAGTGAAGGGCCAAACCGCGGAAAGCCACATACGTAAACGGTCCCGAAACTCCACTGCGGACAAGCGTTTTGGGGTTTAATTGATGATCTCCGACAGTCGACAAATTTCATATACGCTCCATATGTTCCTAAGAAGCATAAACGGCTCCACTGCGTTGTGCGATAATATTATTTTCATCGTTGGCTCAACCCTCTCTCAAAAGGCGGCTTGGCTCCTCGGTCTCCTCATTTCTCAATGTACTCTTCCAGAGAAATAACATGAAGGGAAACTTCCGGCTGCAACTAAATCCATGCCAGCGTCTTCTGTTTGCTCGTTGTATTGCGGGCCTCCGTTGGCGAATGGCTGCAAAAAAAGGTACACAGTTTCTCTTATTCTTTATGGTTTATGGAAGGTGACAGGCAAACGGGAGCAAGCGCCAAAATGAAAAATGCAGAGAACGGGTGAACTGTCATGCGACAAAAATGAAGTCATAACTACGGGAATTGTAATGCGTGTTCGGTGATGCGGGAAAAGAACGTGAATGTCGTGAATGTGAGCTCTGATTGAAAAGGAGATTAAGACAGGAGTCGAATGCGAATGCGAAAAGACGTGCAAAGAGCCGGATACATGGTGAAAGCGAATTTAAAAGTACAATGCTGGCGAGTCCCTGGGGATAACTTAAAAATAGTACGATTTATTTTTTCACGTGTATGCTTTCGAGCAACGTCGGGCTCAGGTCCAGACCCAACTATACAGTTCTCTGTGGAATGAAATGTACCATGTAACGATAAAGGTATGTGCAACTCACTTTTACTGTGGACCACTGTGAAACCAAGTTGTTAATCCGTTCGCGTAACAACTGGGTACACTGGTCACATGCGAGGTAATCGCCTAACGGACGCAGCGCTGCTTCTATCGCGTGTGTTGACAAATCTATTGGGCGCTATCTCAATAGAAACATCCCTGTGGCGAGTACCTATCAGTGGCTCACCCGGCCTTACGTCCCAAGCAAGATAGGCAGATGCAAGCGCCCACGCCCTAGTGAGCTTCTTTTGCTCGACTATATCACAATTAGCTGTAGGTGGATGCGACTGCGGGGGTGGCAGCAACAGACGCTTGAGGGCCTCCACGCGGCCCAAGTGCAGGTAAAAGAGTCGCTTGAGATAAAGTGGGCCCATTTTGACTGCCAACTCGTCCGTAAGCGTCGCGAGCGGGTAGGTCAACAAGAAGCTAGAAATTGGGACCGCGAGGTGATGAAGGTCGTATGCTCCAGAGATAGCATAAAATTCAATAGGCGCCTGAGGTGCCGTGCCAAGGAAGAGCGCGTAGAAGGGAGAAGGCGGGGCCAAGTGGGTCCGCACGGACAATCCGTACTCTTCAAAACAGTCGACTGCTGCGACGACTGCTTCCGGAGTCGGAGCGTAATGGGTCGCTGACATGTCATAGATCGTATGCAGCAGGATATTGACGACGACCGAGTGGTGACGCAAAGGGAGAATGCCGCCTACATCGTCTGGCTGACCATGTTCCTTCAGGGGGAGAAGCGAATTGAAACCGTTGGCAGATGCAGCGAGTATTTTATGCGTGTGAACGTAAAAGAAGACCGAATCGGAGGACAACATGATGAGGTCCGTCGGCAACATGTCGAGTTCTGCGCCAGGAAAGAACGTAGTTGAGACGGATATCGTGGTTTGCTCACTCTCTTCAGATGGCGCCCCATGGACGGAAATCTGGGACAACGAAGGGAAGATTCTGCGAATCCACAACAAAGGATCACGTACAGGGGGCGTAGGTATTTGCGTCGCTGACATCGACCTTGATAGGGGAGGTCGCACGAAGCTAGGCGCAGGCTTGTCAGCGGAAGGAGCATGGTCTTGAGCGAGCCCATGGGCAACGAACTGCAGTATTGAGTCCCATTCATCTGCCTCCATCATGAATGAGAAGGTGGTGGTACAGAACGTTGACAGACGACAGGTGACGAATGGCAGGTATAGAATCAGGTGGGGAAAGAGATTGATGAAGGCTGAACGGCGGCAAGTTACGTGAGATAAGATATGATGAAAGAGTGGATGGTGCAGGTGCTGTAAAATATATACGTAGGTGACATTTAAACAGACCATCCATCGGCCCGGACATCTCCTCTTCTGCACACACACAACCTCACCGTTGGTCACGAGTCGTCGGTCTTCTCATCGTTCCTGTATGTCTTTCTCACTCCACAGAGAATGCATCTGGGACATCCAAAACCATCGGCGTAATTGATCTCACAACGGCTCCCTCAATCACGTAGCACATCACGTGACACCGCAGGGGTCAGGAGGCGATTGACGCATGACGTTGAGCTGAGGTTTTGTCTGTACAAATTTGACCCAATCTTTTGCTCCTCTCTTGCTTCAGACGCGTACTTAGCTAAACGACTCTCACGGTTGAACTCTGAGTACCATACGCGTGGCGGTGACATAACGCGTCACGGCTTGGCGGATCGGCAAAAGACACCACCTTGGACAAGAAAACGCTACCCAGACTAGTAGCTATCTGCTCGGGCTGCCTTCGCCCTATTGGTCCTTTCTCTCTGCCCGAACTTTGTATCATACAACTCCTGTAGACTCATGTTAGGACCCTGACGAATCACCAGTCGCAGCTCACTAACCATATATGCCTGTCGCTTTGCGGTGGAGACCTTATTAAGTTTTTCCAGCACCTTGTCTTCAGGGAGTTCCATTTCCTCAAGTCGCGTTCCTAAAAGCGTAAGCTGTGTGACACAACACCCCCGAGACCGCAATGTAACTCACCAATACGTTCTTCGATTTTCAACTACTCGGTTCTCGTCATTTTCCGAAACGAAGCTGAACGCTACTCCACCACGTCCCGCACGCGCAGTTCGCCCTACTCGGTGTGTATACACCTCTGGTTCATCTGGCAAGTCCCAGTTTACGACCATGGCAACATCTGCGATATCTAAGCCGCGAGCGCCAACGTCCGTCGATACAAGCACCGGAATAACTGAGGAACGGAAGAGCGAGAGCGAACTCAGCCGATCGCGTTGCGTGAGCCGCGAATGCAAGGCGGTGCTACGTATAGCAAGTGTTTGTAAACATTGCGGTGAGATACGCAACTGTGCGAGCCTTCGCACAGAATACGATTGTTGGTGGTGGTTGAAGGAGCTCACCACTGCTTGTGTTCCTCGGGGAGACCTTCTCGTGAGCACTTGCTCCGGAGCGTCGGATAGGCTTAGGTGCCTGCCGACGAAGGTGCAATATCGACTCTGGGGGATTGCATAGGAGGTAAAAGAGATAGCTCTCTCTGACATGCGAAGGAACCAGGACGTAATGCTGTTTCAAGCTTTCAACAGTTTCGACTCTTAGGGTGATCTGCTTGAGCTCCAAAGACATATCAAACATAAAGGTCACTTACATTGACGTAATCTTGTAAATGAATGGCCTCTGCTTTCCGGGTTTCGGTACCGCATCAGCTAAGGAGCCTATTGATTGGGTCCATGTTGCCGTAAATAGCGCTGTTTGGCGTTCCTTGGGTAAAACGCCAAATAAATAAGCTAGGTCGTCTGCGAAACTTGGAGCGAGGAGTCTGTCCGCTTCATCGAGAATCTGGGGACCTGTGAACAGGCCGCAACGTGCCCTGGCAGGGTTCCCGCGCGTACCAAAAATTTGACCCTCGACAGATCCCACTCGGCGCTACTACTCCGAATATGATCTACAAGCCGTCCCGGGGTGGCAACTACCACGTGCGGCCGATTGTCAAGCTCGATGGCTTGTGCGATCATATCCATTCCACCAACGATGATGGCAGTTCGAGCATTGAGCGGCGCACCGAGCACCGCGAATTGTTCTGCTATCTGGAACGCGAGCTCCCTATGATCGTCGAGGGCGTGGTGCGAGATGAGGGGAAATGTGTGACGATACCTTGTTGGAGTGAGCACCAGTGCAAAGATACCGTATGGGTTCATCGAAAGTTTCTGCAAAATAGGCAACGCAAATGCGATGGTCTTTCCGGAACCTGTCTTTGCGTTCCCTATGCAATCTCTGCCTTCCAAAATAGCCCTAGTCAGCGATAGTTAGGTGCTCTAGGACCAAATAATGGACCTGCAAGAAGAGGTGGTATGCATGCCCGTTGAATCTCCGTGGGTGTATGAATGGCCATCTTTGACAATACGGAGAGTAGCGGAGGAGATATACCCAGCGATGAGAATGTTACATGTTTGTGTTTCGATGGGCCTGCCCCAGGGGATGTTGGGGGCTGATAGACAAGCCGGGGTTTCGTAGAGATCCGAGAGCCGAGAAGGCTGGAATCGTCATCCAATCCACCAGAGCGAGCGAGCTCCACGAGAGAGACCTCTGAGTCGGTACTCTCTTCACCCTCGTTGCCATCCCCCTCAACTTCCAAGTCCTCCGCGTCTAGATGAAAATCGTCCCCTTCGCTCGCACTGTCGTCATCGCTTTCATAAATTTCCACGAGAGATGGCTTCTTATGCCTTTTCTGTGGCTCTTCCTGTCTTCGTAAGAGGTCATCTGTCGTGGGTGTCCTGCGTTTTGAAGATATCATCGAAACTTGCCGAGACAGGCGATTTCGAGAAAGAAATATGTGGCCGCACGTGATCTTCAGTTCTCACGCCCATCTCAAGCTCAGAGTAAGTGTCATTCGATCTTATAGCCTATCCGGATATATTATAGCAATCGAGTCCTATGGAAGGCTGTGTTGTCTGTGTCAGCATAATAAACGCTTCACATAGACACCGCAGCAGGCACAATGAAACAGCGCAAGAAGAATATAAAAGGTCGAGTACATATTTACTTTGTGGACGAAGAAATGGAAGCAATTACCACAGACGACGAGACATCTGAGAAAGTTTTACGGGAATCCATATCATGACACGATGAGAAAACGTGCTCTTAAATAAAATTCACGTTGTGAGATGGCGCCACAAAAAGAAGCATGGTCGCGCATCTACATTGAAACCGGGAAGAGATAATGCCCTAACAAGTCGAACCGCCTGACATCGCGAAGTAGCTAGGATCTGGGACCTCTTGAACCATGGCGGAACTTTGAGGCGACCATTGCGACGAAAAAGTTGTCAACAGCGGCGCCGCCGCCAGTGTTCCTGAATGGTGGCTGCTTGCACCTGGGCGCATCTCCGCGGCAGGGGAGGCAGGTCGAGCAGCGGGATACGCGCCGACCATCCGAGTCTGACCAAATTCGTGACACCGTAAGATGATGTTTGGAGGGAAGAGCAGAAAGTGGCTTACGCAAGGGAACATGTGGACGTCTTGGAATCCGGTAAGGCCGCTCGCCGACTGGGGAAGCTGGGAACTTTGCGGAAACGATAATAAATCCAACCCCCCGGTGGGGGACGAGGATGGGGCCTGATGAAATGTTTGATCTCGCTCTTGATAGCCACCTACGGTGAGTAGTTCGGTCGCCGCATTGACCTCGGGAGGAGGGGCGGGGTGTCCAGACGCTGACGATGGGGTCACGGAAGTGGACGGAGTGGCCATTTTTTTGCGCGCTAATTGAGAAGGAGAATCGTTGATGATCTCCCGGTATGCCATGTCGGCCAAGTGACCAAGGTGCTCCAGCTCCCTGGGCGATCTGTTGACTTTTGGTGCGTGCCTCGTCCTCACGCGTGCGCGTGCCGGTGGCCGGTCGGCATACCTAAGCGCGTGTGCTTTCTTCTCCCGTTCTGCCTCCAGGAACCACTTTTTCTTCTCTTCCGACGTGAGCCTGTGCCAACATTTCGCGACAATGATGCTGAGCTTTTGCTGGCGGGCCTCCTGATCTCTGGAGACGATCTTCCGTTTCAGAAAGTCGGAGCGGAAGAGCATGAAGGCGTTACAGGGACGCGGGGGTTGTTTTTCTTTCACATCGGCCCTGAGGTCATCGCAGAGGAGTGCGGGGGCATGATGATACGGAACGAGGGACTCTTGAGCCTGAGATTGATGTCCGACCACAGGGCCGTTGGCTAGGAGTGGGTGACTAAAGTTATATGGGTCAGGACCTTGAAAAGAAACCGTCCCTCGCGGGATCGGGATGCCGGGAATTGGGTCTATAGGTCTCAGAGAGGTCGGGAGAGATGGACGACCCTGGGCGGCCAACCAGCGCTCGCAGTAGGGAATGGACACAACCAGAGGGGCCTGATTGCTGAAACAGAATGGGTATCGTGACTGAGGATATGTAGACGAGGAGGCAGAGAAAGATACAGGGTGGAGGGATGGAGTGCGAAGGGGCGACGCTGTGAAAGGATTCATGCTCCTGAGGGTTAAAGATGAAAGGGAATGACGGTCCGTGTAGCGAAGGGGGGATACTGTATCGTTGACCTTTTATGCGAACGAGAGATTGGGTAGAGCATGAAAGAGAGTCGGACATGGAACTTCACGGGATCACCAAGTCATCCGAGATAGATCGGAGACTCCAGAGGAAGGAGGCATACTCGTTCCTCGTTCTGAGATACAAATGCCAGTGATGCCGACCTGGGGAATGAGTAGATCATGAGGCAATACGTGTAGACCCAGCGATGTGGACGGGGAGTAGGGACAATAGGCAGAAATATACCGAAAAAGGCTCAGGCATCGGCCAGAATTGGGCGATACCTTGGATCCGGTATGAAAGAGGGAAATCAGAACATTTTCATGCCAATCCAGCCACGAGGGATGAAATGTTGCACTCAACGGGCTGACATTGTTCTGAAAGAGCCCCTCCTTGGATACCGTGACCTAACCCAGCCCAAGGGCAAGCGTGCAGAGGACGTACATGCTGCGTCGACCATTCCGATGGTGACAATACCTCGTGACTCCAAAGTGGTGCAAGGGGTATGAAAGAGAGTATTGACCTGAACTTGCGCACTGGGTCCCAACAAGTACACAAGCGCACAAGGGTGGTGTCATGAGCATGACCGAGCAAGGCATGTCTCGGAAACCAAAATGCAGCTGATGCACTCGCAAATGTCTTTGGAATCGCCCTGGCCGCCGATAAATAGAGCCCCTCAATGTTGCAACGCGCAAACGGCACCGCAGACACGTGCATACGCAAACGCCACCTATCGAAACGCGTCCGCGCGTTAAACGACGGGCACGAGGCCAATGCGACCGCTCAAGCGTGGACTCTGAATTAGCAAGCGGAATAAGAACCCGTTCTAGAGGCGCCCAGTAGAGCCCACAGATAGCCTTGAAATCTATCTAGCTCACCAAGACAACCAAAGCCCTGTTCGTGTGTGTGTGTGTGTGTGTGTGTGCGTGTGAGTCGGGGGTAATCGCGGTGGCCAAATCGCAAGTGGCTAAGGATGAGGCACGTGGTTATCACGAGATGCTTTCACAGAGGCAGAGGTATGTGGTTCGGTATATTCTATTGAAGGCCATTCTAGTTCCAATAAGCGTAGAAAAATCCAACTAGGAAAATCCGAGACGACCTACGTGTGCCTACATAAGTGCTATCCGCAACGACGTGGCTGCTGCCTTCCTTATACGGTTCATGAACGCGAGCCCTTCCTGCTCCTCCGCGACCTCTTGCACATATATCCGCTCCACTCCTTGCTCCTCGAGACTGAGCAAGCCTTCGAATAGGCGCTGCGCAGCGCGTGCGGGCTCCGTGCTTTCACCGAGCGAGAACGTGAGCCATCGCGCGGGCGCCCCTTCGGACCGCGCGCGGGCCAGCAACGGCGAGTCGTCCTGTGCCATGAGACCGAGACGACCAGAAGCGCCGCTCTCCGCCTCTCGGAAGAACGCATCCAATCCGACGCACCGCACCGCGCCGCGCCCGGCGTCGTCGTCGTCGTCCGGCGGCGCGCTGGCCGTATACAGCAACGTGACCGGGACGCCGGGCGCGTAATGTCGGTATTTCATCCCGGGAGTCGTCGGCGCGTTCTCCTCGCGGCTGTTCAGGACAAAGTCGCGCCGGTGCACGAGCACGCGCGGCGGCGGCTGCATCCCGTCCGGCGCGTCCGAGCCGCCCAGCGCCGCAACGAGCGCCTCGACCGTCACGCCCCCGGGCCTCAGCACGCGCAGCGCGCCGTCCGCGCCTAGCCCATCGACGACGGTGCTCTCGAGACCGACGGCGCAGACGCCGCCGTCGAGGAGGAGCGGGAGGCGGCCGGTGCCGCCGAGATCGCGCAGCACGTGCGCGGCGCGAGTGGGGCTCGGCTTGCCTGAAGTGTTCGCGCTGGGTGCGGCGAGCGGGATTCCTGTTGTGGCGATGAGGGCGCGAGCCACCGGATGCGCGGGCAGGCGCACGGCCACGGTTGGATGGCCAGCGGTGATGATCGATGGGACACAGGACGGGTTTGCAGGGAAGAGAAGGGTGAGTGGGCCGGGCCAAAATCTATGCATTAGCGTTTTATAGGCGAGAGAAGGGGTGTAGGATGGCGGGAGGAGGGAAGAGAGCATCGAAGGGGAGGATATGTGCACGATCAACGGGTTGTCGGATGGCCTGCCTTTGGCAGAAAATATTTTGGTGGCAGCGGTTGCATCGAGGGCAAGCGCACCAAGGCCGTAGACGGTCTCTGTTGGAAAGGCGACGACATGACGTTCTGTCAGATGCTGAACCGCAGTTTTAATCGCGTTCTCGGTCTCTGAGTCAGAGTAGATCGGTTCGTCCTGGGAGAAAGTTATCGACTCTGGGTCGCATTTGAGAACTAGGGTTCGAGGAATTGCCGTGGCCATGGCGAGGTTGTTTTTTTCCATCGCAATCGCAAATTCGGATTGAACATGTGGTAGGAAATTTGAGAGAGTGCGAGTCAGGGCGACGAACACCATCGAGGCAAGCAGATGCGATCAAATTGCATCTTGTCGTCAGAGGAATGAGTCAAAAGACGATAACAATTGGTCACAAATGTTTGATATCCAGACGCAGCGCTTGCGCCGAACTGTCTACACAACAACGTAGAATATATATATAACAACCGCAATAATATAATGAATGGAGCAAGTGAGAAGACTGCCCGAATGAGTAGCCAGCCATACGCTGGGTGAAGAATCACAAACGGCGTAGTGTGGGGGGACAAAGAAGCAGTGTTCGATGAAGAAAAGAGAGTGGAAACCGTCATGAAAAAAAGGCAATCTGGTTTTACATTCGTAGAACGATAAAAGTGCCGATGGATATCGGATCTTGAAGGTATGGTATCAGCGGTAAAGAAAATATACGTAAAGAGTTGATTGCAGACAGAGCACGCCTAGCTCTTGCTTGCCATGAAAGCCGCAAAGCTTTCTTTCGATTGACGATCGAACCCCAATGGATATGTCGTCAAGTCCTTCGTGAGAGCTAGGGTGTCAAGACTCGCCCGCTGCTTGCCACTCTGCCCGTTGGGAAGAACTCCAGCCGGTGGCTCTTCCGTTTGACTACCATCGTTGCCATGATCAATATGGAATGGGAACGACCCAAGACCGGTAGACATGGATGAAAGTTGAGATCCTGTGGACATGCCCAGGATCTGACGATTAGGTGGTTTTAGGTCATCATCATCTTGTACGGGACTGGGACGATCGGGAGCATTGTGTGTCTCTTGCGCAAGCGGTGAGCGGGGCGGCGTGCGAACTGGGCGGTTAGAAATTGGCGATGGTGGTACAAAAGTGAAGCTTTCCAAGATCGAATCTGCACGACCAGACACGCCCGACGCCATCGTGCTCATAGACATGCGCTGCGTAGGGGGAATCGCCTGCGCCTTCTCTGAAGGTTCCGCTGGCACCCGAACATTCAACGGCGCACTCTCCTGCTGACGTTGAAGAGGGTTTGCAGTGCGGGAATTGAAAGGAGAAACTAGACGGCCGCTAGCCACGCGAACTAGCGTTGGCGAACCATTCCCAATGGAGCTAGCCACTGGTGTACCAGGCAAATGGGACGCACTATCCGGCTGTTGAAAATCGATTCGTACACGTGTCGCATCCATAATGTTCGCTCCGATGATACTGGCTGCTTGAGTAAACGTGCTCAATGGGCGATCCGAATCGTTGCCATCGGGGCCCGCGTTCCATGAGTGCTGATCGGCTGTCGTATCCACATCCTGCGGCTGCGCTGGTTGCGACGAACCTCGAGTAGCAACGGAGCTGCGGGGCACGGATCGTCGGTCTGCGAAAGGATCAACAGGGACGGCCAGCGGGTGATTCTCATCGGAATTATGTGGCACATCTTGAGGGCCAAATGATGAAGCGGTAAGCGGGGATCGGATGGATGGGCGTGAGACAGGGCTCTTCGGGATGGAGGTAGAGACCATAGCCGCCTTGGCAGAGCTCACGACTTGACGACCAGTGACGATAGTGGGTACTTCTGAAAAAACATCACTGGAAAAGCTAGCATTTGTGATGTAAGACCGATCGTCGGCCACGGCCCTTGAAGTGATGGCGGAGAGGCCGGGAGAGTGAAGGGGTACAGACTCGGCAGATAGGTTCATGTGATCCATATTGAGTTCGACAGCTGGAATGCGCTGAGGGGGCATAAGAGATTTTGAAGTCTCCTGTGCGGATAACGAAGATCCAACTGGGAGTACGGAAGCAGAAGGCGGAACAAAGGCAATAGGAATGACATTCGTTGACTGAGAGCCAGTAGAAGTTGTCTGAATGGAATGGCTGTCACCGAAAGGATTTGACTGAGAAGAGTCACGCCGAACAAGTGGATTTTGTGAGGATGGGTCGAGGTTGATAGAGGAGTTCGAGTTTCCGTAAACCTTAACTACTGACTCAGCGTTCACGGCGGCAGACGAAGGGGCTGGAGAGACGACAATCTTCTCGGCAGGATCGGGACGATTGAGGACAGTATCTGCCGGTGCTGGGATGTCCTTGGCGACTGGCTTCGGAGGTTGGATGGCCAATGCATTTCGCCGACGCCACCAGAGGAAGATAGCGGCGGACAGAAGCAATAAAAGGAGAGAGCCGACGACAGCACCTGCGACCACCCCTGCACTGACACCTTGGCCAGAGTCGGTTGATGATGGTTGGTCGACACAAGTGAAGGTGCTACACTGGGAACAACTCCTGGAGGCAGAGTGAATAAAGTGCAGACAGGGGGGATATAAAGTCGAGTCACGTACTGTGCTGTCTGAAAACAGACCTGGGAAGGAGCACAGTTACAGACGGGGGGGATACTTGGACATTGAACGCAATCACGTTGAGCCAAGATATGGGCCAGAGGCATAGCGAACGGAGGAAAATGAGAGTATGTGGTCAGATAGTAAAAATAACGTGTGAGTGTCCAGCAGCGTCTGATGAGAAGATGCTGGAGGTAGTTGTAGGACCGGGAAGAGGAGGAGAAAGGAGGGGTGGTGAGGAAAGTAAAAGAGAAACGGCCGATCGCACAAAGCGCGCAAGCGACCGGCGGCGATGGTCACTGCGATTATGTAATATTGATCCCCATGAAACTAACTTAATCGATAATACAAAATGAGGATGTTTCAGTGACTGTAGTCGTATCTGTGGTATGTCAAGGCCCATGTACGATCCACTCCAAGCCACCCAAGTACTTACTTTCTATAAAATTCCTCAGAACTCGACGGTAGAGCCTAGGCATTCAATTAGCTGCACAACCCCAAATTACGGACTTAATGAGGCCATCCGTACCTGTCCGCGTCTAGCACCACGAGTCCTTCGACCGGCGCTCTCCAGTACCCGACGGTACTCACGGTCCTCGCGTAGCCACCGCAGAGCGATCGGGAACAATGCTCGGTCCAGTACTCCTACATTGTTGCCCACCGGTGGATCGATCGTTGAGGCAGGCCACGGGATCGGGTTCGTAACAAAACTTCCAAAGCGCATGTGTGCGATGTGCGTGGGAAACTCATTCAACCCATCAAAAATGTGAGTGGCGTCTAATTTGATATACATTAGCGCGTAAAATGAGGGTCTGATCAACAAAAACTCAACAGAGAATGGTCGCAGAGCGACATTCGCCGTCCTCTTTCAAAAAGGACAACAGATCGTCGCGAACTTGCACATCCAGATCGACGGTAACCTGCGCAGACCGAGTTTTCCCACCACAGAAAGGGTTGGTTCAAGACACGCTTGTCATGACCCATGCGTGACCTACCTCATCAAGCAACAGGACATCCCACGGTTGCATGAGTCCCATGCATAGCTGCACGCGCCGTCTCTCGCCATCGGATATGGCGTGCATGTGCCAATCGAGATCCACATCGAGGATATCGAGCAGATAATCACGGCGCTCCTTGTGCCGATACCCACCGACGGAGTTGAGCAAGTGCTCAACTACAATGTCACCGCGTACGACCGGATTCATCGCCCTGTATTGCCTTTAGTTGAGACATACCCGCTCGCGACGATCGCTTCCGTTAAAACTTTCCATTCTGTACCAAGATATGTGACCCCCGGTAGGGATTGTCGGAAGACGTCGCGACCCTGTATTAGAATCTGGGCTCCCTCTGATGTGACTAGGCGCTTGCCCGCCAGAATCTGAAGAAGTGTCGATTTACCGGCTAATGAAACGAGTGTTTAAATACATTGCCATCGATCGTAACGAGGGGGAAACGCACCCCCATTCGCGCCAATAAGAATCGTACGCGAACCCTTTGGTAGATCGATATTGATGTCGCTCAATGATGCTGGCGCAGATGGATCGTGGTGGTATGTCAAGTTCTGGACGAGAATTTCGGAAACACTAGCCATTGATTTTCACCGAAGATCGGATGTTGATAACTAACGCCGCGCCGTTGTAGCCATCAGTAAACGTGATGAGCATCATTAAAGTAGAGCTCACGAAGATGACAGCGAGGTGCGGACGCTGTCACGGGTTGGGCGGAACGTAACGAACGGCCGGGTTTGTTTGATCCCAGCCACCATTGTCACAATGTCAGATTTCCCTGCCTTGCCTGGAGTGTACAAAGCACTCTTCCTATACATAGAACCGAGTATCCACCTCACTTGTGCTCCTGTTCTCTCCGAGTTTGACTAGGCTCATGTCACAGGCATCACCATCTTGCCAGCTATTCTCATCTGGTTCACTCCCGGCGCTGCCTGGTTCCACCATGAGTTGATTCCGGCCCCACATGAACATGTTGCTAGCATAGATGCTCGCACTCTCATGGCCGTTTGGCAATTGGGAAACTGTGTGTCTGGTGGGCCATGCTTCTCCCCCCGTCCTGATCTTCGAGTGTGACAGGTTATCTGCTGCTGGGAATGCTCTCGTCCCTGGTCTTCCGCGCGGTAAGGGACGCACTTCCCGATAATCCTGCCGCACAGGAGCACATACTAGGTGCGAGTCTTTTGGCGATGGTAATAGCAGACGTGAGTCAGCCACCCACACATCGATCTGGTCCCACGAGCTGATTCACGACAATTTCTCCCTTCTCCTAGGCAACGCAGTAAGCCGTTCGTGCGCCCAATCGCCTCACACGTTCTGACCAACGTTGTCAGCATCATTGCGAGTTTTATTTGTCTTCCGGATTCCCTCAAATATCGACCAGAGCTCTGGAATCCCGCAACGCATGGCAATATCTCGTTTGTAGTCGTCCTACTACTTTTCAGGTTTGTTCGTTAGTTGTTTACTGTCGGCTGGACGAGCTGATTCCTGTTCAAGAGTTGCTTGGTTTCTGGGTCTTGGACGCACGAGATATTACTTCGGGCAGGGATCGAGGCTGTCAGGTGGGAGGACAAAAGAGACGTAGAAATACTGTTTTACACAAAGAAAGCGAGGGAATCCCGGGCCGATGAAATCCCTGTTTAGTTTCGCTTAGAGCCATGACATCCAACGCCGTCGTAGAAATTATCGATCTCACCGACAGCCCCCCTGCCATCGACAACGAAGCTCAAACAGTAATCGTAGTCCACCACGCCACAGATGTGGATCCGGAAAAGAGCGCAACCGGGGCGGCGGTTCACAAGCGCAAGAACGGCGAGATCGGTAGGGCGCGCAGCCGTCCACCAGCATCGCGAGCCGGCTCCCTTGAGCGTGGTCATGTGCAGTCCAGTGAAAGCACGGAATCACAACTGGCGGAGGACGCTAAACTCGGCAATGGCGAGTCAACGAGGAAGAAGAGGCGACGCTCGAAGAAGAGCAAGGATAAGGATCAGGATGCCGCTCCGTCTTCGCGCGAGGACACCCAGCACCACGCGCTGGCCACCTTGGACGATGAGAAGCTGTTTTTTGTCGATACCTCGTCGGCGTTGGTGCCGGCGTGTGTGGCGTTCGAAGCCGGGGGTGACGCCATGACCGCAGAGCCAACCGCGCACCCATCGGTCACAGACAAGACTCGACTACTCTTACCTGCGCACGTATCAGTTCTCGATCCCGGCGGTGACGGGTATGACTTGCCGGTGCAAATTGTCCAACCGCCGGACTCAGATTCAGATTCTTACATCGAATACCTTGACTACGATGACCGTCTGGTGCGCGCAGCAATTCCCTTTGCTTCCGTGATTCCATCGCTCATCGCTCATAGGCACCGGATGTGGTGCGATATTTTGAGGCTCCGGCAGAGGAACAAAAGCAGGCGCGCTTTGTTTGCAAACGATGTGGCGCAGAAAGCGAACACAGGACGAATGACTGTCCTGTAAGGATCGTACGTGTAGTTTGCATCATCAGAAGCTAACACCGCTCTCTGATTTCCGTGACAAAGTGCTTGACTTGTGGCGCGCGCGATGAGCATTCCACACGCAGTTGTCCGATCAGCAAGACGTGCTTCACGTGCGGTATGAAGGGACACATCAATAAGGTATGACATCCCTCCAAAGATGAGCAAGGGCCAATTATTTGAGCAGGACTGCCCAAATCGGCATGCACGTGGTATGGTGAATAAATTCGATGACTGTGATCGTTGTGGATCAGATAATCACAACACGAACGTACGGTCAAAGTCCTCCTGTACAAGACAGATAATCCTGATCACCGATTTAGGAATGCCCCACAATCTGGAGATTGTACGAATACCTTACCGACCGCGAGCGCGAGGCCGTACTACAACTCCGAGAATCAAAACGATCACTCTCCCTCAGCCGAGGTGGGGAAGGATACATCGCAAGTGACGAGTGGTGCTACAACTGTGGAAACAGCGGGCACCTCGGCGACGTAAGCCTCACAAATGTCTTCCCCCCCTCCCTTGTCGCGGTTACTCAGCCCTTTTTACCGCGCCACAGGACTG
This sequence comes from Russula earlei, assembly GCA_025769875.1. Classification (NCBI taxonomy): domain Eukaryota; kingdom Fungi; phylum Basidiomycota; class Agaricomycetes; order Russulales; family Russulaceae; genus Russula; species Russula earlei. The sequence continues at coordinate 84,312 of JAGFNK010000082.1, read as the reverse complement.
CAACGAGCTTCCTCGCCCACACGACGTGCCGTCCGAGCCGTCCGCCTTCGGCCTCTACAACACACTCTCCGGCCCATTCTCAGATGCCGCCACCGCGGCGGTCCGTCCCCGCGGCCCGCGCGCTTGGGAAAATGACGAAACCTTCGGCGATGGCTGGGGCGCGAACGCGCCGATAAACGTCGGCAAGCGAGCGCGCAAGAGGGATCGGGTGCGGATGGAGCAACGGGCGCTCGAGCTGCAGGAGCAGGAGCAAGACGACCAGAGCGATTGGTTCGAGAATGCGCGGAACGTGCGCAATCGCGGAACGCGAGCGGCGACCCATCAAGGCGGCGGCGGCGGCGGCGGCGTTGCGGAGGCTGCGACGAAAGACACGAAAATCCGGTTCGGAAGAGCGTTGAAGAGCGACGACGCGCCGCCGCCGCCACCGCCACCGCCGCCGCCGCGCAGGCTGAGCTTGCTCGAGCGAGTGTCCATCGACAACGACGATCGTCGTTCTCGTGGTCACCGCCAGCCAGGTCCTCATGGCCGCGACCGTGACCGTGACCGTGACCGTGAAAGAGATCGAGACCGAAACCGCGAACACGAACGCGACCGTGGTGGTGGCTGGGAACGAAGTCGTGGCCGTGATCGTGATTGGGACCGGGATCGTGAGAGGGATCGAGATGGAGGCGGAGACCGGCTCGAGCTGCGCATCCGCGGATCTGCGAGCGGAGTCAACTCTTCGCGCCTGTGGCGCGAGGAGTCGAAGAACGGTGATGGTCGACGGGAAGAGGGCCGAAACCGAGATCCAAAGCGCGAGTCTCGGACAAGTCGGGACGACCGGCGCCCACGAAGCCCGCAATATAAAGGGGGGTATGCGCGATAACGTCAACATCTACCCCAGTGGTTTGCCTATTCTCGTCTTGAGTAGAAATTATGATCGCTTCGCGCACACGGCGACGCTTAGCCCTATCCCATCAACATTGCAGGCGGCGATCTCTCGCAGGTCAGACTATCCAGGTATATTAAAATGTTATACAGTGGGAAGGAGATCTTCAAAAAAAAAAAGCTTTTTATATCAAAGCTCTCCCCTATCCAACGGCCGCAAAGGGGCGTTAGATATAAGACTCCCCACGTAGGCATCCGGGTCGGGGGAGTCGAGCGTCCGTGATGTGGTGGCCCAAGACGATATGTTTGGCATAAGCCGTCCTAAGCGCGGCGACGCTGCACGCGACGGCGAAAGCTGAGATGAACTGGGAGGTGAGGTGGTGCCGCGAGGGTTCGCAATACTACGGACACCATGAACCGTCTGGCCAAAGGCACCCAACACAGTTCGCCCGCCATCGGCTTCTGGTGGGTTGGGAGACAGAGTCACCGATGCCGCTTCTGCGTGTTGAAGGAACGTCGAGCGGATGGACGAGTCTGAGAGTCCTCGCGTGCGCAGGCTACGTGCTGGATCGATCCCACCGCGTTCCTCTGAAGATGCGCGAGGGTCAATGACCGCGTCGACGTTGCGCGGAAGGAAGCTTTGTGTGGGGCTTTCAGCCATGGCTCGACCTGCGGCACGCCCAAGCGTTGTACGCCGCAGCCGATCACCTTTTTCTCCCTGTGACTGTGAAACCCCTTGAGGGAGCACGATCCACGGATCGTTACGCGGTGCACCAGCGAAAATACCCATGAGATTGACCGAAGTGCTGCGGGTCGTAACTGGCGCCGTTGGACCCTGCGCGGCTTCTTGTGCGATAGGACTCATTTTGGTGACGGCACGCCCTGCGCTAGTCCCTGTGAACTCTACGTTCACTGTCGTGGTGGAGGCCGACGTAGCGGGACCAAGCTTAGGAACAATGCGGGGAGGGAGCCATGTAGGCCCGCGTCCTTGATTTACGCCATGTGGTGATGCACCACGTTTTGAATCACTTAAGGTAGTGCTACTGAAGAGCTTCGAAAGTGGTGCCATCCATCCGCTCCCGGAGCTCGATGAAGGAGCCTTCTCACCGGATGGAGATTGAACCATGGGATTCATCGTCATTTCGCGGACTCTCGGTGCGATAGATGGGTCGAGAACTACGTCATTAAGCGTGGTACGTAGGGTGCCGAGTTCTTTGAAAATGTCCTTCAAAAACTTGAGGAGATTTCGCATGTCACGCCGCGTGCAAATCGTTGTAAATTTGTCATCCTCCAACGCAGCGCGGAAGATGGTGCGTAGGTTTGCCACTTCCGCAATAATTCCATCAACAGTCGAATGTGATAGATAGCTGATGTCGGCCCCTAGAATATTTTGTCGCTTCAAGCGGGTGGTTAATGTTCGCGCATCGGCTTGTGTAATCTTGTTGAATAGCTGGTGGACATGCTCCAAGAGAATACCGAGAGTAGATGGGTTGTCAGCCAAAGAAGATGATTCGGATTCGCCTTCGTTAGAAGATAGGGGAAGAGATAGTTGGTCGCCGTAGCCTGTGGGAGATAGTGTCTCGTTCCAATCTCGAGAATCTGTCTGAACTGCCCGATGGCGTTGCAATGAGTACAAAGATTTCGATTTCTCCCTTTTCGGCTTCCCGGGTGTGGCATCGTCATCCGACTCGTTTGTAGTACTCCAAGATTCGATTTCAACATCGATGTCAGAATTTGGTTCCCTCCTCCGTCTAATATGTCTTGGTTGAGGCGAGCCAGAAGAGAGTGGAGGTTGGCTAGTCTCTGGTGTCAAGGGCTCCTAGTAGATCATTAGGATAAATTTCGGAAACGCTACACTATACTCACGAAACTCCGATGGGATGGTGACTCTAAGTTGAGAGGACGCTTGACAATTACAGATTGGTCATGCAATGAGAATATACTTGAGATGGGGGAAAGAGGTGAGGGAGCTGTTCCACAAACCAACGAGGCAGATGGCATGGGAATATCGTGGGGTCGTATAGAGGGTGGAGATAGCATTCGACCTTGTGGTAGGTGATTAGGTTAGGAAGCCTGAAGATGACTGGCCTATCACATACCATCGTCTGGAGAAGCTAGACGTTCTTCCTGTAGTGTTTGTAGAGCCTCCCGAGACTCGGACAGAAGTTCGTGAAGCTCAACGTTGCTCTTTCTGAGGGCCTCTTTCTCAGCCACAAGTGATTCCAAAAGTTTCATAATCTCGTCATGGTGTTCAATAGACGTCAAGTCAACCCGCTTCTCACGTATTCATGAGCTGAAGGTGGCACTCTGTATAGCGATGCAAAGGCCCACCGAATGTTGTAGCCCAGCTAGCCATTGCTTGGCCTCGCGCATTATTTCCTCCGACATTTGAATATGCTTCTTCCGCTCTTCCTCCAACTGCTCTTCGAGCACGCGAACCTCCAAGTCCAGCTTGGCTTCGTGAAGTGTGAACCAACGAGGAAGATCAATCGACTGAGGACTAGGCTCACCGCATTTATCACTGAGAGAAGCCAGCCTGGCTTCTGTGGTCCGGAGCTTTTGTGCCTCGCTGTCCCTCTCCTGGTGGAAGTCATCCCGTTCCTGCAATGCGTCGCGGAGGCGCTCCTCCCAGCCAACAGAGCGAGCGTGTTCCGTCGACAGGCGATTGAACGCGACGCGCGACTCCTGCAAATCGGCAGAAAGAGTCTTGTTCGATACTTCGGCGAGTTCGTTGTTAAGAAGCGCCTGGCTGAAACGCTGGAAATTGAGAGGAAGAGTGTCAGCGCACCCCGATCAGTTTCAAATTATTATAAAGGTTGTGACCTTCTCGAGTACGGCGTTCTCCCGTGAAAGTTCAGCTATTCTGTCCTCCATCTGTTTGCGGGTAGCCGGGCTAATTTCGGGATCGGGAGGATCATCGTCCGGTTTCGGTCGGTTGCTCGCATGCTTCGTGGCCTGGACGAGCTCAGTGGACGCAAAGGGAACAAGGGTAGGAAGGGACGCGCCTGCACCCTCCGAACGTACGCTTCGTGTCTCTGTAACAAGGCCTGCCCGACCTCTATGCGTGATCAATTCGAGTCGGGCATCAACAAGGGCACTATACGACGCACCCGCGCTGAGAACGAGGCGGCTCTCCAACTTGGCCTTCACAGCCAGCCATGCCTTGGTGTATTCGCTGTCCTCCGTATTACACTCGCATTCCGGAAGGTGTAACGGAGGATCTGGAGTAGAAACGCGGGAATAGTCGACCAATGAGCGAGTGAGATCGTCGATAGCGGTGGAGGCATCGAGAAAGCTGCGTGATAGTGGTGAGTTTGAAACAGGCGTAGAACCCTGCGACATAGGTGTGTTCCAAAAGTAAAAGCTGTGATCGAGCTCGGAGTAGTACGAGAGATATCTTATTATCTGGTTGTATCATAAATAAAGCGGTGACAACATGGAACAACAATCATAATGTACGTATAGCTAACCGGTCTACCGAGAGATTGAGATTCTTCATTCCGTTATTTCTCGAACAAGCTCCGCGATCCAATTCGCAACCTGTGCTGTCGCATTCACCTTGCTTGTCGCTATGAACTGGAAAGCCGTGCACAATCCGCCCATGTTCTGCTCTTCCAGGGCTTCTCTTTGCGTCCGTCCCGTGGATATCCCACTGCCGCTCTCCTCCACGGTAGCTAACGTAGACATGGAGCTCCATCCTCCAGATCGGCTCGGGTCCTGGAGAACGATATGGAAGACATTCGAAGCGGCGCTCAGGACATGGGAGTTCGAGGATCCTGCGAAGGCGTCTTTCACGCGCTCTTGCAAACTATCGTAGCTGTATAATCTAAGCGTGAGCAAATGACCAAAGCAGCAGATTGAACCTAACAAAGGATACCGACCACATCGTGAGAACTTCGGGGTAGGCCATTGATACGTCCGAGAGTAGCCTGAAGTATATCTCTGTTTCCGTGTTCTCGCCTTGTGAGATTTCCAGCATAACACCGATGAAGGAAATCACAAGCAATGCCGAGTTTGTGTCTGCGACGTTTAGCAATTCCAGAGGGACGCTTGGTACGTCTTCATCCACACTGTCTGTCGGATCGTCTCCAATTGAATACTCATCTAGATTGGCGTCGTGTAGTAATTCTCTGAACTTCCTCCGCGTTGGAGCATGCTGATAGCAACGCCAGGAAGTAGCCGAGCGAGTCTGACGTGACTTTTGGGCCAGGAGGTGCTTGTGGATCATCCTCGTCATTTGTTGCAGGCGCGCGAACTGACTCGTAACATAGTTCGGAGGGCGTCTAGAGCGACGGGTTTGAAGGATTTTAGCTTGAAGCCCTTGACTAGTATTGACGCAAGGGAGAAAGAAAAGTTCGATTCGAAAGATATCTTGAGGGTTTGGTCGAGCTGACTGGCGATCTCTTGGAAGCCATATCTGTGCTCGAGTAGAGATTGCGCAACCCCCTTGCTCTTGGACTAGTCCTTGATCTGAGAGGTGGTGGATTGTAACACGCAGCAGTTGCGATGCCTCTGCATAGAAGGCCATATGTCCGAACTGAAGGAGAGAGACTGCAAGCCAGAAAATAGGGCCTAAGTACCGTGACCCAGGCTGCAAAGCGGGCACAACGTTGCGAATGCATCGAAGCATACTGACAACCGAGATTGTCGACTGTGTGGTTCGGATAAGAGTGCTCCTGAAGGCAACAAGCATTTGATAGAAGAAATCGTCATCGACTTCCGCCGTTGCCAATTCTCCGAGGACAACGAACGCGCGAAATTGGATAGTTGGGGAAATTTGGAATGCTGTCGAGGTAACCAAGCTCATCCAGCGAGCTCGCCACACGTTGAGCAACCCTGAAGGCAAAATGAGTGTTCACATAGCGGTGACAGTGGTAGAAAGCCTACCTCGACTTTGCGCTGCGGCCTCCATCACACGGATAAGGAAGCGGGTTAGTCCTTCTTGGCAATCCAGAATCTCGCCATCTGTCACCGGATCGTAGGCAATGAGTTCATTCGTCCAAGGGGCGCGGCTGAGACCGAAGAGCTTAAGTTGCTCTAAGCGACTTCCTTCTTCGTGAAGAAGATGTATTTCGGGACCCGCGATAGCATCAGAGGAGCGGGACAACCATAGCGATTGCAGAAAGTCCATGACAAGCCCCCAAACAGTCGCGCGGACCACGACTTCTCCGGTGGCTGCAATGAGCGTGATAATATGTATGAGCTCAGGTGTGTAGAATTGTGCGACATTAGGCTGCTTTGATTGTTGGGATGCGACTAGGGCTAGGCGTGAAAGAGACGCGATCTCATTCCAGTGCGGGTTTTCCGCGAGTGTGCCCGTCGGCTTCACAGATGCTTTGCCAAGTGCCTGCATATCCTCGTCAGGCAATTCCAACGGTTGTATAAACTGTAACCTACCTTGCGCATCTTAGACAATATTTGACCACGAACGTTGATGGATGAAAGCGGCGTCATGACTAAAGCGATCACTTCACAAGCGTGAGAGCTGGCCCCGCCGTCAATAGCAGCACGCATAAGCTCATCGAGAGCAATGTTTACGACGGCACTGTCAAGCCTCGAAATCTCCGTCCAGATGGCTTTCTGTGACGTCATGAGCAGCTGCAATGAAGCGCGTCAGATGGTACAACACTCTACGATCTGATCCATGAAATCGCACCTGTGGATCTGCGATAGTGAGCTCGATAAGAAGGCGTATGCAGTCACGAAGTTTAGCCCCCGAGTGGTCAAAGCTTGCATTTGTTGGCTCCGCGAAGAACGAGAGATTTTTAAGCCATGGGTTCATGTATGATAAACAGTGCAGCTTCAGAGTTGGACCCGACTTGGAGAGCGTGCTGCATACTTCTGATACGAAGTCAAGCGTAAGGTGAGGAACGAGGGTCGCAATTCGTTCACTGAGTGAAACGAGGAATGGTGAAGAAGGGCCACCAATCCATAGACCTACGATGTATTGTCAATGTGCACCCACACTGCTGACATCACCAACCCACCTTTCGTCGTCATAATGGGACTGGCATCCAGGTCGAACGAGCCCACGACGGCTGCTAGAAGTTCGTAGGATGCTCCGCTAAGCTCAGGGTTCTCAGTGCCCATATTGCGCATGGCGATGTGAAGGAGAGCAGCGCTGACGTTAGAAAGCCTCGAGAGTCGCTCCATACCTGGCAGGTGGGTGGCTCTTAGCTGGCCCTTGGCTGCTCGTATAGCCTGAAGGTGAAGGGAAGTACAAGATATGGGCCACAATCCCCCCAAAAAGAAGCGCACTTCTCACCTTGACAATCTGGTCACGCGCAGAGGACGAAAAGTACAGTGTATTTGATTGTCGCGACTTTCTGATGATAAACTCCGAGGGGTCATGTCCCGTCGAGACATTGTAGACATCGCTGATTTCAGAAAAGGGAATGATTTCGACGTATTTACACCCCAGCAATGGAGATATTTGCTGTGCCTTGTCCTAGCATTGCTTTGTTAGCACGCTGCCGTAGGATAGCCAAACGGAGCTTACGGAAATGATACGAAGATGACTCAATCCAACTTGGAGGCTAATTGGAATCCGGATGTGGGGCGAGTGGCGCATTGTCACTTTCTCGAACACCTCGCGTAATTCGTCTTCGAGGCTCGCTGGTACGAATACGGTTCAGGGAAGGACGATCACAAGCTAGCGGGCGTGCTTACTTGCATAGACGAGGGGCACGATCGCACTGGCAGGCACAAGGGTCTGGAGCTCCTGGACCGAGCAGCATGCCCTGATTTGATTCGACAGGTGCGAACCTGAGGTTCTCGTCAGGGCAACACGGGAACCATGAACTCATTACGCACCGGCTGTAATGTTCCACAACCTACGAAGGTACTTGACCGCAGCTGAGTTGGGATTTAGAATATAAGCCGTTTCAAACCTTTCCCGGAAATCATGGGGGATAATTTCGATACAATACTTGAGCCACTGCATGGGGACTTGCGAGGAGGAAGAGAACGACGTCCAGTCAAAAATGATTTCGAATGGCCGCTCATCGGCAACAGAGGGTGACGTCAAAGTCTGAGTATGAACCGTGATTGCCAATCAGCACTGGCTAAATCAACTGATAACTAACCTTGAAGATGTGGTAAAGCAAGAGCTCGATGTCGAGTGTCTCCACGTCGAGCTTCGAGACAAAGAAAACGAATCTCGCCACCTCATCCTAGAGGTAGATTAAGGGTGACCAACTCATAGTGCGAAACAAAAAATACCTTTCCAGCGCTAGCATCTACAAAGACATCCCGTACCGCCGTTACATCAGCACGGTCATACCTAGCCATGAGGTCAAGATATTCCCGATGTTCCGAGCTCGACATTGCTGAAAGCCGCGGAACCTCGATTGGCTGGCCAAGATCTACCAAGGCGCTGCAGAGGGCATCCCATGCGCGTTTACCATTGATCGCGGAAGGGTCCCCTTCTACTGATGGCTTCATAATACTGAGGAGTTCCTTACCAACCTTGTCCGCATGCTTGGAAAAGAAACGGTGTAGAACAATGGTGTCTGTGTCATCGTATGTGACGCCCTTCCATTCGTGTGAATCCTTCTCCTCATCGTTTGGCGATGGGTTGTATCTCTGGATGGTGATATTAGAACGTCGTGACGTGACGAGCAGAGCTCTACACGTACGCTCAGATTGTTCAAGAACGTGAAGACGTCCATAATCTTCGTTTGCAGGAACGGATTAAGAATTGACATGTGCGCCTCTCTACCAAACAGGACATTGTTGGCAAGGGTTTGGATGATTTTTGCGATGGTCTTCAACCCCTGTCGGAGTACAACGGGGTTGGTTTGTGGCATTTCGATGTCAATCTCCGAAGGAGAAACCACCACAGGGGAAATGAACCTTTGATAAAGTCATGAGAAAACATCTGTGGGATCACTATATACCCATACCGAAGGAACACAAATGCGCCAAGGGCAGCGAATCGCGCGCCGGGCCAGATCTTATGCCTGGGAATAAATGATATGAAAGATCCGAAACTAAGAAAAGGGAGATACCTACACAGCTTTGTAAATATGAGTGCAGAGCTCATGAAACATCCTTACATTCTCATCAGTCATCACGGATTAAGAAAAGGACGCGCGAGCTGGACTGACGAAGGAAGACGTGGTAATGACGACGAAACGATTTCGAGAAATCTTGTTGTAACAGTTGTTACATTCTCTAGATTTTGGCGGAGCTCTTCCTCGTTCACAATGGCCGGGTCCAGGATATATCCATAGCCTGGTGGAAGGGAACCCATTATCTTCATAAGCGGATCGATGAGGTCACGGAGGTAGTTGTAACCATGAATCCTCGCGAAGTGGGACAACAACCGTGTGCATGTGGAATTACCCCTAAACAACTGTGCCTCACTCTCTGTTGACTTGTGAGCGTTGCTGCGGACGGCTCTATAGCGGACCAGAACTCGCTCACCTGTTCGCGCCACTTCACGGTCGACGAGTGTCTTCATCAGGTTCATGAGAGCCTCGCGAGTGTCGAAGATGTTGAGCAATACAGGAATGATGACATCTACCTCTGGTGGAGGGCAAACTTCACAAATGGCCAAAGCAAGAGTGATCTAGGTGATTTCAAATCAGAACGAGATATATACGGCACGAGATAGGCTTGAGGCATACGTCTGGACCCTTGACCAACTATACATAACATATAAGAACAGACGAACGCTCAGTTCGCCTCGAAACACATACCTCACACAACCGACTGCGCCCTGAAAAGCTAACGGGAGTCTCTTGAGCCTCGAACTTGGCGCCTTGACCCATAACCCTGGCAAAGACGTATGAAAAGATGAGCCTTTGCCGTGGGTCTGAGTCATATGCCATGGAAAGGCTGTGCTTGACGCCACTCTCCGGGTTCGCGCTAATTAGACGGGAAAGCGCTTCCACGACAAGCTCACGGATCTCGGCTGCACGTTGTGAGAGTGGGCGCTGGGAGAGCAGACCTATCAGGCATATGGATCGGCAAGGGAGAGGTATACACACTGGAGAAGCCAAAGAATTCTCGCAGAGCTCGTCCTCGGATGACTGAGGAAGTCGCGTCAGAGTTGGGAACGGCAGCAAAGAATTACATAGCTCACGGTTGGGAGGGTTCGTCCGAAAGAGAGGGTTCGGGTAATGAGATTACTGTAACGGATAAACACACGGTTCACAACATGGCTCGCTTCGTCACCGGCAGGATTATCGAGAGACTTAAGCTCTAGCTTTTCCAAAAAGTGTCCTGCAGCGCGTAAGCTCGCCATGTTAAGATCGGGCAGCAAGCGGGCAGTGTCTGCATCATCAGCCTGAAGATAAAATCAGTATGACAGTATGTTATGTAGCTGATCCCCTCTCATACGAACCAAGGTAGGGTCCTGAATCCATCCGAGCAAGATGTCCAATATCTTTTGGCGATGCGAGCTTGTACTGTCCTTACGCAGCATATCTGGTCGGGAGAATAGACTGTCACATAACGCGCAGAACTTGAGGCGGATGCGGTACACAGGAAGGTTGTCAAAACTGTTCATGAACGTGGCAAGCGAGTACAAGGTAGGGGTCATGTCCACCGTCATGACCTCGTCCTGCGCTTGTGCGTTTTCTACCATGAGCTTTAAGACGCCGACACACTGCAGAAAGGTTTTTCCAATGGCACTGGCGTGGGATAGTGTGTGAATACGCACCTGATCAAGGAAACGAGGGAGATCGTCCGTCCACTGAAGTTCGCCCTTGCTATGAATGTCATCGATGATGCTGATAAAGGATAATAAGTAAAACTATACTCAATACGCCACTAATTCGATGCTTACTCCTCGAAGTGCTTCACGAGTTTTGGATACAACCTGATGCTCAGCTCACTCCCGAGTGCCTCCTTGGCTGTCTCACGCGCCATGACCGAATCTGACAACAACCTCTCCATCAGGAAAGTGATGAAATTGTTTATTAATGCCCTTGGATCTTTGAGAACACGCATCGAATCCGGTAGTAGCTCCGCAGGTATGACCGAGTGAAGAGCAGCGGGATCATGGTGATCGACGAGGCAAGCCGAACCACATGCTGCAAGGAACAAGGTTAAGTTATGCCATTGGTGTTGTTGCTCCTACCACGGGTGTTAGCAAACATGAAACAAGGTAGGGACAGAACCAGACGGACCTCGAATGTCATCGACTTGTCACCGACAGGTACAGTTGAGTCCTGCATGCTCTCCGCAGTGATTGGGTCTGACGGCGCATTGATAACTAGCTCAGTTAGAGCGCACCACCGGAAGTAACACTCTTCCCAAATGGCAACGTAAGTGGCATGCGGGATTGCCAACGATCGGAACAAGCGTCGGACTCGCTTCTGCCAAGCCACTCGGCCTATGCCCAAGCGGTTAGGACTATGACGTCTGTTAGAGTAAAGACAATACTGTACTGACCAGTAATGACCGTTCTCGGCGCACCAATCTTCTCGTACACAGCATGGCGGCTCACACGTTCCTCTTCACTCAATCCAGGGTTAAGGGGAACATCAGGCTGGCGCTCGGCGATGGCGATGAGCCTCAGCGTCTGTGCCGCAACGTGAGAAACGCTCATATCTGCAGATGTCAGCGAAACGGCGCTAGCGAGCTCCAGCAGAGCGAATGCGGGGACACGGTGCTCCGAAAGTTGCATCAGGCGTGCGACGCTGTCGGGCTAACACGTGTCGTTAACATTCGATATCAGTCCTGATATAACGACGCTTGCGAGCACATACAGGTCCATCTCGCACATATGTGTCCGCAAACTGGTGAGCGATCCCCGACCACATACGTTGGCGTTCGAGCTCAAGACGGGCATTAAGCAGCGCATTAGCCACCGTGCGCATCGCTGCTGGCGTCACGGTAAGCTTCCACGGACGAGCCGTCTCATACAGCGGGTCGTTTGGTCGAAGTTGGTCGAGCTGGGAGCCAACCTGGCCAAGTGTGTAGGCGATGGAGTACTGTACGCTCGTGTCTGCTTGTTGCTCCCACACAGCGAGAGCCATTGGCATCCACGAGTCCATCTCTGCCTGGGTTAGTCCCGTAAAGCTCCAACCAAGATTTGCGCGCCAAAGTCCGAGGATCGCGATGAGTACCAATTCGCGGTCTGAAACGGTCTCAGCAACGTAGCGTTTGGCCTTGGGACGCAGCGCTGCTCGCCTGAGCTTGCCGTTTTCGTCAACTTCATTACGTCGGACGCCACCATACTACGTGCATATATATTCAGGCATGGGCTAAAGTGAATGAAGAAGGTGGGCTCACCTTGAAAATGGTGCGGAATCTTCCGGAGAGATGCTCAAACAGAGGCACTATTGTAGGTTGCCAGGATATCGCACGCGCCTAATACTTCATTAGATGGACTTTGATCTTTCAAACGAGCAGATAGCACGCACATCAACGCTCAGAGTAACAGAAGCCTTGATCGCAACCAGCTTTACAGCATCCGAACGCTCAGCCTCCAAGCACGTCTTAAAGATGGGTAGTACATCATCCAACGGTGAAAATCGGTACAATGCGACAAGTGCATCCGCAAAAATCGTCACATCTATCTCATCAGGGGACTCCCAGAACGGTCGCTGATTGTCCCAATGAGTGAGGATGTTCTGTAGGATGATTGATTAGAACTTATGAGAAGAAGATCTGTTAAAGCTCACAAGAACTTCATGAATATAATCAGGTACGTTTGCGTGAATCGGCAAATCCTTCCCGGGGTCTGGGCGCGCGCGGGCAGCGCCTCTGCATAGATCAAGAATACAGACTACAGATACATCCCGGAGTTTATTTGGCGTTTGGGCGATTTTTCCGAGTTGGTCAGTAAACTACAGCCGATAAGTTAGATGGTTGGCGCTACTTGGCCAGAGCAACGGTCGTACCTTTTTGAGGTTGCTCTTGCTCGAGCCTTTCAAGTCAGAGCGCAGCCGCTCTGACGAGATGACTGCGAGCGCGGCAAGCGTAGGCCAGAGGGCACGGGCACCTGTGACCTCGGACGGGTCCCATAGTATATCAAACACGCGCTCTGGAGTGCCTTCTAGTCGACGATGCAAGCGAATTGCATCGTTGTACTCGTCTGGGAACATGCTGACCCAATTCCAAATGGCGGTCCGTAAAGGTACGGCAACGGCAACCTTGATCTCTGGCTTCATGCTAACGAGCAGCGATGATAGTTCTAAAGAAGCCGAAGAGTAAGTATGCACCACATTGATTGTTCTGTTGTGAAGCATACCTTGCAAGATCTGAACTAGACGAGAGCGATCTAGCGAACTGTGCTTCATCAGATTGAGATCCACAATATCAGGACTATCGTCAGTGGAATTAGCTAGGAAGCGAATCTTCTGGCGGATGCGCTGTAAGACGACTGTCCAATTTGAGGCGGAAAGGTGGTAGACAATGCGGCCAGCGAACTTAAGGATCAACGCATTTAAGGAAAAATGAGATCTCGCGAGGACTTTGGGCGTCTTTTCGATCTTCGTATTGTGTTGTGCCATGGGTGTAACAGTCACTTGGGTCATTTGAGAGCCATTCACAGAAGGTGAGGAAGTATTCAATGGCCGAGACGACGAGCCCAGATTCTGTGCGTCACCTTCAAGACTAACGTCCTCCGAGATGTATTGCGTGGAAGATAATGGGGCATCCACGTTATCGATGGTCTCAAAATCGTGGAAGGTAGCTTCGAAGGATAAATTTGCTGAGGACATCAGCCGCCCTTCTGGAGGGGCAGTCTGCCTGAGGAAGACGACCATCAAACTGAGAATATATTTGGCACAAGCCTCATCCAATGGGTGGGGTTCTGTCAAGAAGACAGAGGAGGAAGAGAGGGGCTCTGAGGAAGGATGTCTGCCTTTCCTGCTACTACGGCTGGTAGACACAGGCGACATAGGAAGGGTCGTATGAGATGTGTTTGTTTGTGAGGCGATGCGTGGATCTTCTAAATATCGATTCCACCGAGAAGCCATTGCAACAGACAGGACCTTGAGAACGAAAAGTTGGGACTGGAGGACATCAATCGTCCGAATGTTATGAGCATCCGATTGCTGTGCAAGAGAGATTGAATCGAATGAAATACAGAAAGGATATGGAACGAACTTTGGCTAACTTATCCAAAACCTCGGTCAAAGCGAGGCCAATGATATCAAGTGAGTCCTTAGACAGCTCGACGAGACACCGGACAGTCTCGTCGACTGCGGAGTCAGTTTCTACTTGAGTTAGATCCAGACCTGAATGGGACGGTAGCTGCAGGAGATGAGCAAAGGCAAGAACGGAGGGGTTGAGCGGGGAACAGCACCTTGTTCCTTAGACGATTGACTAGTATATGGATGATCTTTTGTTGGTGTACGGCAGCCGAAGAGGTGTTGGAGGAGTAGAATGAGGGGGGTTGACTTGACATTGTGGTAAAGGCATGATGGGATTCGGCACTGCGATGTTGCCTAACTGAGCTTGACGGAGTGGAGGAAGAATGGTTTGCAGACGCAGACGGACGGCGAACAGGCGCCGGGGGCATCATAAGAGAGGGAAGATGGGGATTAATGTGAAAACGTGGACGGGCCCAACGTGAAGGACGCCACGGTAACGCGCCGGGAAGCGACTGCCAATGAGCGAGAGCGAGCGAGCGGGCGATGGCGACGGGTGCCGGCCAGGCCAGTGAGCGCTTCGGATCCACGCGTCAGTCAGTGACGGTTACGGCAGCGCGACGCCAATGACCGGAAATTCTACCATCTACGGCAATATCAACGCCGGTGGTTCGGCGGGATCCACAAGGACCCACAAGACCGGCGGCAAGATACACAAGTTCATATGTTCACTTTGACGGGACCTATCCTGCTTTCGAAATTCACCCAAACGTCTCCGAGAAAATATAGTATTTCTCGATCATGAGTGGCCCTGCTGCCATCACCGACACCTCAGAGGATCATTTTCCGTCATGGGGTTCGGTGATGCCTACTCAGGGCAACAGATCGACTCGGTTCCCTCCATTCTCAGTCATCCTCTTAATGGCTGCTTGGGTTTTTTGAAGCCCTCGTGGATCGGTCACGTCTTGATTGGTTGATTTTTTTTCCGCTTCGCTGAGCTGAGAGTCCAATTACGAGTTGAGAGATATGGGACATATGCAACTCACCAACTCCGCCGCTTCCCGACTCCGCAAATGGGGCTGATCGAGTCGACGACCGGTTTTCTTCGCTTTGGGCTGCTTTTCCCCCTCCTCTCGTTCTGCATCGTCGACATCACAATAACCCCTTCTCGAGAAACGTCTTACAAGTATTTTTTTCCCTCGATATATCTATAAGACAACCTTTTTTTCTTTCCATCTTGCTATCGGAACGTTTCACTCTTCGCTGCTTTCTCGACTTTGCCATTGTTTTCTCGTTTTCCTATTCCTAGGCCCCCCCCCCTCTCTTCACATTCCTCGTCTCTCTCCCCGTCTTCCTCGTCAAATATCCCTAAATCTCGTACTAATCCTCCAACGCTCACTAGCCGGTGCCATTAATATTAGCTTGAATTGACTACCAATGTCATATCGCGACGTTTCTGGCCCAGAAATTTCTCCTTGTCTGGTGGCATGGACAAACCCCAGTGCAGGACAGGAGCAAACAAGAGCGTACAACCGATTTTCTTTCACCCCGGTGCATGAATCTGCTGTTCCCTGTACTGCGTCGACGTCTGGCCCTCAAAGAACACTCACGCTTTCTCCTACACAGCCGGCATCTCCCCGATCTTTTGGAATTCAAGACAAAGAGTATGGCATCACTCATGTTGGTACCAATACATGGCCATCCCCACTCGGTACAAATAGCCGAATACCCAACCTGCCACTTCAACCTCACCAACCCAACCTTCTTCCCCCATCTCACCCCTCTTCCTTGCCCGCCAGCAGCGGATCCGCCATTTTTCACAACTTCGACAGCGCCCGCAGTGGCCTCTACTCGCAGTCCACTTTCAAAGAGCGAGACTCGCACTTATCTCGATCCCCTCAGGTCACCCCCAACCCCCCCTCGCAGTCGCAGTTTGTCTATACGTCGTCCGCCACATCCGCTGTCACTTCACCTCCTCCTACTCCATCTCTGACACGCTGTACGCTTTGGTGGGGCGAGCTCGAACCCTGGATGGACGAAGAATACGCCAAGCAAGTCTGTAGCCTTATGGGCTGGGATCCGCTCAGCATCAAGGTCCCGCATCCGCCTCCCGATTCCCTCACTGGCCAACAGGCTAATAACCCAGGCTATTGCTTCCTTACATTCCCAACCCCCGCTCACGCTGCTTCCGTACTCGCACAGATCAATAACAATGGGAGCGGGACTCCCCTTACTATGCCAAACTCGAACAAACCATTCCTTCTCAACTGGGCGTCCTCCACTCCTACCGCGTCGTCACTCTCACTGCCGAACTTTTCGACTCATCCACAGCAACATGGGAAGGAGTATAGCATCTTCGTTGGTGACCTCGCTCCCGAGGCTTCCAACTCGGATCTTGTTTCAGTTTTCCGTAACCCCGTCCTCGGTTTGCGCAACGACCGTGAACCTAAGTTCATCCGCCCATTCTTAAGCTGCAAGAGCGCAAAAATCATGTTAGATCCTGTCACCGGCGTCTCAAGAGGTTACGGGTTTGTTCGGTATGCACCACCCCAGTAACATTGTCTATGGTTCGCCTCACCACCAGACCCACTCAGATTCACAGACGAGGCGGATCAGCAGCGTGCTCTGATCGAGATGCATGGTCTCTACTGCCTTTCGCGTCCAAGTGAGTCTAAGCGCCCCCTTTGATCGACTAATTGAAACACCTATTGTTCGCCTAAATAGTGCGCATTTCTCCCGCCACAGCTAAATACAAGGCTCCACCAGCCGAAGATCTCCCGCAGGTTCAGATCCCGCCTCCTGGAGTCGCCACGCATGCCGCTGCTACCATTGCCCTTCCGCTGCCAGCCCTAGGGCCTATTAAGAGTGTCTCCTCTCCTATTGCAGGCTCTGGATCAGGGGCTACGAGCTCTACAAATTCCCTAAGCAGCGCTGGCGTATCCTCATCTGGTTCCTCCTCCTCGGTCTCTCCACCGTCCCTCAGCTCCGGCCCGAGCACTGGCTCAACTTCAACTCTAGCCAGTACGGACTCAAATGAGCGCCAACAGGATATACTCACACAGCTTGGCCAATACGCACACTCGGCAACAACATCGAAATCGGTTTCGGATTCACAATCTTCAATCGCCGCGCCCTTTGCCAGGCAGGACGTGAGCACGGAGCACGTACGCTATTCCCTTGTAGAGGAGTCATGGAAGCACCAGGCACAGGCCCGTGCGATTCTGAGCCACCTCATTGGACCAAACGGCGAGCAGCTCACATCCACAGACCCGTATAATACCACGGTCTTTGTCGGTGGTCTGTCACCCCTGATTTCCGAGGATACATTGAGGACATTCTTTGCTCCGTTCGGTGACATCCACTACGTGAGTTTGCACCTACTTTGCACTTAGTATCTCTCGCTGATGTTCCGCTTGTGAATGAATTGCAGGTGAAAGTGCCCGTTGGAAAGCACTGCGGTTTCGTTCAGTTTGTCCGCAAGGCCGATGCCGAACGTGCTATCGAAAAGATGCAAGGCTTTTCAATTGGTGGTAGCCGAATACGGCTTAGTTGGGGCCGTAGTCAATGTAGGTTGATCTCTTGCTTCTCTACTAACACCTGTCTAAGGATCCAAACGTAGATAAAGCCGCCCAAGCTGCCGCCCAGGCAGCTCAGGCAGCTGCGTTGCAGGCCCACGTACAAAGTCAGATGATCCCTCCGCGGGGGGCGCCAATTACTATGGAACAGACTGTTCAGCTTCTACAGCAAATGCAGCTCGCGGGTTTCCTAGCTCTTGGGCCTAGTGGTGACGTCCAATTCCAAAACCCAGCCCAACCTCAATCAACTGCACCGCCAAACAATGAATCCTTACGGAATGCAGGTTTTTCGACGCGGGATGGCAATGGCACCTCGCCATTTGTTCAGTCCTCTGGGGCTTTTGGTGGTGACGTACGTACACCCCGCGCTGGCCTCTCCTCGTCTTTCTCCCCGTTTTCTCCTGAATTCAACCTCCTTCACGGAGACGACCTTTCATCTGGGCCTCCACTTCAAAAGCCTGAAACACTCCTGTATTACCCATCGTCCTCCACAGGGTTTGCGCACGGTTTCCCCTCGGGACCTGTGATTCCCCATGATGCAGGTAACACTATGGGAGCGAATGGAAAGGTAGCGACGCGGTATGCTGCGTTCCACGACATGCCCCTTACGGCGGCAACAATTTCACGTCCCCCTTCTGGTCCATTTAACACGTCACAGCCCGAGCGGCATGAATTCTTGATGCCAGAGCACGAACACGATATAATCACGGACCTCAACGGTACTCTGGCGAGCCTTGATCTCGATGCTGTGAACCAGTATCGATCTTCCTCGCCGACATCTACGCTCGCACCTACCCAGGCTGTATGGAAGACACCTGGCAACAACAGTCCAACGGCGGCGTAAAGTACGGCCAGCCTCGCGTTACCCGCCTCATTCTCCAGATTCGATTTGTTTCGCCTTCGCCTCGCTGTACTTCGCCTTGCTTTGGAATGATATACATTTATCGCACAGCTCTTCGATCACTTTTCTCCCCCTTTCTTCATTCCTGTTTGACCCGCCTTAGCATGCCACTGCCACCCACCTTGATTTGTCTTTCGCGCAAACAAACTACCCCTTTTGCTTACTCTGTCGATGCCGCTAGCCGCTCCGCTGCGGTGTAGCCATTCACGTTTTACGTCACGTCATGATTCTGCTATCTCACTCTAACTATTCGCTTCCAATGTCGTCAATGTCGTCCAGCTCCGTTTGGTTTCATATTATCCTTAATTGACTCGCACAGCCTTTCACCCTCGCGTGCTATCTTTTTTATAAATTTGTACTCAAACACAATAGTTGCATAAGATTACTTCTTGATTACTCTGATATGCGCCAACCATAATTGTCGGCCACGAGATCCGAGTAAGGGGTGGTAAGGGGATTATGAGATTCATCATTAAATTAAGATTCGTTGATTGTCGTCCCTCCTATTCCGAAATTTTAAATCGACCGATAACGCAAGGCAAAATCCGTTTCCGCAGTGTCCCTGGAGGCTTTCGGTCATTTCGCATCTTTGTTCATTTTCTTTCTACAAACGATGTCTAGTACCTTGCCTCAACGTCGTCCATGCATTTTATTTGATTGAATCGACGGTGAAAAACAAAAACTATCACGAGTCCCGGTCACCGGGCAAACCATGAGATCACGTGTTTGTTTTGCCAAAAGCAGTAACCACCGATTACCTGGCAATCGCACCCGCATCTCTATCTCGCATCTCGCACGAGCTCCGGACCACTCGTAAAGAATCGTCGCGCGTCTGCGTTGACTGGTAATGGTACTATCCTGATGCCAACTTCAAATTCATTGATGGGCTACGTGCCAGCAATGGTACCATCCAGGCCCAATATATACGAAGCGCGCATCACACGGTATTCAAAATAGGCAAATTTATACTTGCTTCGGCAAGCAATGGCATGGCAAAATGATAGATGAACGCGAACGGATATCTTCTCAGGTCCGCAAACGCAATCTCTGACGAATAGCCGAGCGGGGCTTAAAATCTTCATGGCATGGCAGACATCACTGGCGTGGAGAGAGAGGAGAGAAATGGAGAGAGCACGGCAGTCGAGACGGGAGCCTAAATGTCCTTGTTTCCCTGTCCATCCATTTCCGGTCATGGTCCTAAATCTTAAATTTTCGTTCGCCGTGCCTTCGGGTGGCGTGGAATGGAGACGTCTCAACTGTTCTCACCTTTCCCATTCAGGATAAATTGAGATAAAAAAAACCTTTTCTTCTGTGGTATTGCCAAACATAGCTGAGTGAGAATAGACGCATCTACATCTATGTTATCAAGGAAACGTGCAAAATAATCAGTCACTGTGGACCGAGGCATCGTCTGCAAGAAAAGGTCTGCGCCGCGCAAAAGGATGTCAGTAAGCGATCCGGTCGAGAGCGAACTCAAGGCACTGACGTATACTCATACCCACTCCGGATGGCGGAGGACATCCACTCTTCGTCGGCCTCCTGTAATGGGAATCCTGGGCCGCCAGCCAAGCTGAGAATAACCGGTAGAAGGACGAGGCCGTGCAAGGCCCCAGCGATGATAAGGGAGAACCACATCCGGAAGTAATATGTCTGCTCGGTGCGAGGTGAGTTCGTGTGCTGTGTGAATTGTATGCATCTTACCTCTAAGAGTTTCGACCGCGTCAGAGCTAACACAGATATCCCAATGAGTTTCGTGAAGGTGATCCCGGAGAGGACCTGATTGCAAGAATGGTATTAGTAGTGGAGTCAGAGACACTGCATAACACGTCGTAGTCCGGCGCACCGATGGTCCAACATCAACTAGGGCCGCAGACATCCTCTCGTCTCGCTCCTGCCACACGGGTTGCTCCATGGTAAGGCCAGGTCCCGAATTCATAAAGGCGCGAGCGACATGAGCACAGAACTCGACCGCGATACCTAGAGATATGACGAGATTGACGAGGCTGAGTGCGTTCAAGCTTATGCCCCACAACCCCATCACGCCCATGACATTGACTACGGTCAGTGCCACTACGGCTGTGACGATTATGCCTGTCCGCCAGGACCCAAGAAATAGCGCGGTTACAACAAGGACAGAAGCAAGCCCAAGTCCCAAAACTTGCTGAGTGATGGATATAACGTGGGCGTACTGGTCGAAAAACACAAAGAATGAGGAATAAGGGAAAACGGACGCGCCGGTCCTCCTCGATATATCATCTGCTATCCGGTGCGTGGCGTCGTATGCGTTGATGAAGTCGGCCTGGCTCTTCAACGGGTCGAGGAAAGTCCGGAAGTGGGATGCTACAACATCGTCCTGTGCCTCATTGAGCGAAATGGCAGTTCCATAAGAGGCCTGCCCACCAAGAGGGCACTCGTCACTAGTAGGCGAAACTGAGCCACTGCTTGAGATATCGGATGAACTCTTCCCCTTCAGGAAGCCCCTCCATGGTAATGTTATAGGCAGGGCTTTTACCAGCCCAGCAAGGCTGACAAAGGCGAGGGCTGTCCCTCGGAGAGCAAAACACGTCTGGATTTCGTTTTCGGACCCGGCAGCAATCAACATTTGGGTTGAGCCACGTCAAGAAATCGTCAATCCAAGACGCAGCAGGGTCGGAGAAATACGACACAGCTGGACGCTTTCGCTCGGCTTCAAGAGTGTTTGCCACTGAGAAATCTTGACAGGTCGTAAAGCGGGCACATAATGTTTGTTGTCCCCGGCGATGAGTAACATCGGTGCCATGCGAGACGAAGTAAACGGGAGGCCCAATATTCAAGTAGGCGTCCATATCATCAAAGTATTGGATAAGGTGGGAATCCGATGGTAGGGCAAGCCTTTGATCTGGCCACGATTAGCTCAAAAAACGGCCTTCTGACGAATCAAGACCTACCGAGCCCAAGTTCGATGCGCTGCATTGATATAATAGAGATGACAAAGAAGCCACCAAAAATTAACACAATAACACCCTTGATTACAGGTCGAAGGATGAAAGGAGCGTAATACTTTCGAATGAAGCGAGCAAGGCTGTTGCCAGTGGAGGTTGCTTCAGGGTAACTGGATGCGAGTCGGAATTGTAATACATGGAAAACAATCTACTCGGCCAGCCTGAAATTGAGGTGGGATAAGGGCACGTCATCAGCCACGTACGGAGGTAGCTTACCTCTGCGCGACGGAGATCGAGGACCATAGCGCTAACAAACACCGTCACTTGAAGCAAGGCGTTCAGCAATACGCTGCCAGCAGCATAGAGGGCAAAGTTTCTCACAGCCGGCATAGGCACAAGCGCACCAAGAGCGAAAGCTATAGTCTCTGTTACAGAGCTAAGCATAATGGACGGTCCCATCCTTGCCAAGGTTCGGGCGACGCGCTCTTCCGGTGGTAAATAAAGCGGCAGAGAGGCGCCGTCAATTGACTCCGTATGCGACGAGTCAAAGTGCGAGCGGCGGGAAGCTGGCGAAATAGGTGTAGGATATGGGAGGCCCGGTTCGGGTGAGACTGCGTTGGGACCATGCTGAAGGTTCTGACGGTCGAGTTCGTGGACAAGGATGAATACGTTGTCGACACCAACCGCCAACACAAGGAAAGGTATCACTTCGGCGATGATCAAGGTCACCTTCACGTCAAGGGCCGAAAAAAGCCCAACAGACGGATGCAACTGATAGAACAACTAACGCGAGGCCGAATAGTCCTAACGTGAACTTGGAGCCGATGAAAACCTTGCGTGGTAACCGAGGAAGTATGTGTGGTGCATCACGAGGATCTGTGGATAGTGAAGATGAAGACGATCGAGAGGCAAGGCGGGGGAAGTTGGCCACCCAACGGTTAAGAGATGCGACAACGCCTTCCTCTACTTTTCCTGAATAGCCGCTGCCCAAGGTCAGGGCTACGTAGAAGAACATCGCAAGATATGACAAAACCACGATCTTGACGTCCATGTTCGTGCTCTTGTTGATTTCTTCCTCGAGAGAGATCCCCGTTGAGTATGAAATTTCCAAGCCTGCCTCTGATGGCGCTCGCTCCTTGAGCCGTGCCAAATATTCAGCGAGGGCCCTCTCCCACTCCATTGCCTTTTCTCGAACATCCAAGTCAAGAGAGTCAGAGACGACAATATTCACCACCAGGGCCTCTGCTTCTAGGAAATTATTCCCCGGTACACCACCCAGGATGTACTTCGGCAAGAGCGGCTGCTGAAAATCGGGAAGGCAGTCGACAGGAGCATTAGCGCAATATTCGACGCGCTCAGGCCATGAGTCAGGGGTGGTGGTGTCAATGTCGTTGTCAAACCAAGCTGTGACGGATTGAAAAACACATGCACCAGTGGGCCCGGCAGGTCTGAAGCATACATCGGAAAGGCTGTATGCGTTTGGCGACGAACGAAGGGAGCGAATATCTGCCTCGACGGAGAACCAGAATTTGAGGTGATCCCACGAGAGCACGGGGTTCTTCGTCTGCGTCTGAGAGTGTGATCCTAGTTCTCCGGCTGTAGTTGACGTTACGAAAATTTGCTGCGGTCGGTAGAAAGGACCAAATTTCTGGTCAAAGAAATCTTTCTGAATCTTGCTCTCCGAGTCAGGCGCAACCCACAGCCGGACAGGGTCAGTCTCCACGCCGAAGCTACTCCAACCGGCGTTAAGGAGGCCTATGAGAGTAAACACGATAAAGAATGTCGCCCATGGGGATGATGCGGAGAGAAGGCCAAGTTTATAGAACATCCGGCGGAGCTTTACATTTAGACGATACTGTCGAGGCTGGACGCTGTCGAGAGGATCCAGGAGAGTGACGCCGCGACCGGGATTTCGCGGTCCGGTTGTACTAGGCGATGATTGTTCGCCATCAAGGTATCTTGCCAGGGATGACGCACCCACCAAGTCACGAGAATGGGATCGTGGAGAAAGGGGGGTCACTGAATTCGTTTCGAGGGCCAAGCGACTGTACTTCCTCTCTTGCTTACGGCGCAAGGCGGCCTGCACGGATGAAGCCAGTCATAAATGAGATAAGGCATAGAGAGTATGCAATAATGAGGATGAAAGATAGGCAGGAGAGAGAGCCGACATGGCATGAGTCGTGGGAAGTGGGAAGGTCAGGCAGGACTGGGCAAATTTGTGGACAGTCGACGCATGCGCAGCGGCTAGACAAGTCGCTGTCTGCGCAGTTTCGCGGTGGCTTATCAAAGGAATCCATACCTGGCGGGACGGATGAAGGGAAGTTGATTTGGAACGGGCTTCCAAGGGGTTTCTCCTGCCCCAACGACTTGAGAAATGCGGAATAGTTCTTCGCCCCTTCCCCAATCAGATCCATGGCAAAGCCGTTTGTTGCGCCAACTTTGACGTCTTTGCAACTCTCATAAAATCCTTGACCATGACGTGCTGAAACGAAGAAATCCAAGGATTCGACGGCGGTTTGTCCGGTAGATGTTGTTTGGGTGGAGGTGATGTTTATGAAGAGGCTTGGTCCGGAGAACATGTGAAATGGCAGAACAAGGAGCGAAAGTTGTTGCGGCAAGCCGGACACGATGTGATTAGAGGTTCCGCGCTATTCAAGTTGTTTCGTAATTCTTCTAGTTGATCTGAATTGCAGCAAATGGGACCGCCAGCGAGTTCTTCCCCGCAAACAGAACGTAGTAACGACCTAGTCGTATCATCTGGCTTCGGGCGTCATCAAAAACGAGTGTTTGGCTAAGAGCGGGAAGGCGTGGTACCTCGTAGGCGGGCCCATCATATGGGCATGGGAGAGGTTTCCCAAAGAGGCCCTTGGAGCCGCATGAGCCTCGCATTGAGCAGCTACCACTGGCATGACCAGCACGGTTCCGATGTCTGGAGGTCATTGCGCGAGCGAGGCAGCGCTGTTGACAGGAGTGCAGTACAACAATACAGGCGGAAGGCGTGTTGGTTGCAGTACGTGCGCGAACGATGCAAGCCACGTGACTTGACTTGCTCTTGCCAGGACCAACATGTCAAGCACAGGAGATGCAGCTACCTCTAGTCCTGCAAAGAAAACTCTAAAGAGGCGATTCGTCGGTGTCAACAGCTCACGACCGTCAAAACCGGGCGTTCCCATCGCCGTCATCAATCAGATCCCTCAAGACATCCTCTCAGACGTGCAGCTCAATGATGCCGTGAAGCAGTTGCCCTCGAATTATTCGTTCGAGATACACAAAACGATCCACCATGTGAGAAAGAATAAATCAAAAATGGTCGCTTTGCAGATGCCAGAGGGGCTCTTGATGTTTGCCTGTACCATCGCGGATATCATCGAGAGGTGAGCATCTGTTCTCGCTAGTCCTAAATCAATGTCTCAGATTCCCGCTTCCGAGATTCACTGCGGCCCTTACGGTGATCATGGGCGATGTCACATATGGCGCCTGCTGCGTCGACGACTACACGGCATTGGCGCTAGGGTGCGACATGCTAGTGCACTACGGACATAGTTGCCTTGGTCCGCAAGCTCCCTTGACCCAGTCCCCCAACACATCGTTGATCCATCCTCAGTTCCTATGGACCAGACTAACATCAAGACTCTCTATGTTTTTGTGGAAATCGCCATCGACACCATCCATCTCGCGCAGACCGTGAGATTGAATTTCCCTGACGACCGCCGAACGTTCCACGAAACGCTTTTGGACTCTGAAGAGATGGATCGGGATGTTCCTGCTGGTGAGATCATTGGTCGTGTGCGACATCTACGGATCGAGGGACCGCCTACCGCATCTGTTACCGAAGCACGAGGCAAATCCGGTGACAAGTCAACCGAATCAACGCGCCTAGCCCTTGTTTCCACCATTCAATTTGTTGCTGCGCTTCAACAGCTAAGGAACGAATTGAACGCAGAGTACTCTGGTGCACCGCTGTTAAGTCTCCTCGAAGGTGGGACGCCGCGGGAAGAGGGATCAGAGAAGCCAAATGTGGGTGCTCAGGTGCCCAAACTCTGGACAGGAAGGTATGAAACCACCATCCCCCGGTCAAAACCCCTGTCACCTGGGGAAATCCTCGGATGCACTGCACCCCAACTCGGCGACGTCGATGCTTTGATGTGAGACATCCACTGCCGTCTCGCACCCCCGCCAATTTCGCCTCTTTGATCTTAAATTCTCTCAAAACAGATATCTTGGAGATGGTCGCTTCCACCTGGAAGCCATCATGATCGCCAATCCATCTGTGCCAGCGTTCAGGTACGATCCATATTCCAAGAAGTTCACTCGCGAACGGTACAACCACCAAGAGATGCGAGCGGCGCGGAACGATGCCGTGATGGCCGCCCGCCAGAGTATTGACGACATCGCCCACAAGGCTTCGGCTGTGGACCCCCAAGCCGGTGACGCCCCCACCTGGGGGGTTGTGCTAGGTACGCTTGGACGGCAAGGTAACTTCCGGCAACACCAGGTGCGTTGACCTCTCCCTTCGCGAATCCTCCTTCTCGCCAGTTCTTAATTCTCGTTCCACGACAGGCCATTACGAGACAAATGGCACAGTCTCGCGTACCTATACCTTACGTTCCTATCCTCCTCTCGGAGTTGTCACCAGCCAAGCTGTCCCTCTTTAACCCACACATCTCAATATTCGTGCAGACATCCTGCCCTCGACTCTCTATTGATTGGGGCTACGCATTCGATCGCCCGCTTCTGAGTCCCTATGAGACAGCTGTGGCAGTAGGAAAGACAGAAGGGTGGATGGGTCGAGAAGTTTATCCCATGGATTTCTACGCCGCCGGGACACCCTGGGCCGTATCCAGAACAACTGCATCCTTCGAATTGTAACCATATATATACATGTACATGATGAAACCGTACTAATACATGATGCGCGCCAGGGAGATGTAACAACGATGATGCCGCTCAAACAGTGAACATATGAGGCAAACGCGATTGCATGGAGAGGCAGCTATCCAAAAATTGCTCCAAGGTCTGCGGACACACTGGACCGAGGAGGGACTCGATGCCAGGGAAGTGTCCGGCAAAAACACCGGAGCGCAGAGTGGACCAGAATGGATCCGAGGCCTCCTCGCGTCCAAGGAGATCGTTCAAACATGGCTGCGGTTGGGACAATGTCCAAGTCGTCCGGTCCATGCACTGCGGGAGAGGCAGGGCGGTCGCAAGACCGGTCGTTCTATGGATAACAGGGTCGCTTGTGGCGCACCGGCCGATGACGATCCCCACTACGAAAAGTGTTCGCTTTCGTATCACGTGGAGATGGTCCAACGCTTTCTGCGCGAGCGCATTATGGGGCCTCAGCGCCATCAGGATGCCTTGCGCCATCGCTATCCATTCCTCGAGCTCCTCATTCTCAGGATTTTGGGCGTCCATGATGATAGCAATCGCGATGGTCACTGAGCTTCTGTGAGATATGAAGAAGGCCTTGTGGTGTAGACTTACGAGCGGATTTGAAGGCCAGTAAAGTCATCCCTGACCAGGTCATGTGTCCGGACTTGGACGAGTTTTGTAGTAGTTGAAGTGATGCTAGCTGTCGCTTACTATAAGGGAAATCTGAGCCCCCGGCTCCCTGAGAAACAGGTTCCGGCGTACCAAAACGTGACACAAATCGACCGTGCGTGTCTATGGAACTTGGCCAATTTCTTATCCTGGACGGACATGCCTTCGAAGTCTTTCTCCTTCGTCGGGTGGATGAACAGGAATGGTCGCTGGGGTGTCGTCAACATTGGCTTGTTCGAAACAGTAGACGCCACACACTAGGAGCTGCATCCGATGGTAAACTATTTCCAAGGTCAACGAATGAAACTGAAAGTTACTCCGTGAATACGATTCCGGGGACCCAAATGCATGCGTACTTGGAATGATAGATAAGGCCGAGCAATAGCCATCTGCGATGTTTGATAGCGGAGTGAAGCCGGGAGCTCGAGCTCAAACTTCCTGAGTTTCTCCTCCAAATCAATAACTGCGCGATATGTAGGCAGCGTGATGCTGAAACACTGATCCCACATGTGGCCACTAAGTTTGTGAAGCTGACATTGATAAAGATGATATACTAACGGGCCAATAAAAGAACAGAATCATTAGAACATGCCAATACTCACAATATTCAGTAGGCTCCTCCAACGGTTTGCCAGTCAATTCTGGTGCATCGACAACGTCTGCTTGGTCCAAATTCATTGGGAGAGCGGCGTCGATGTGCTAAGTAACGGGACAATAAGAGACATCTAGGGATCGACACGGAAGATGCTAACCTGTTCGGATATCATATACGGGCGTCGATACTCCATACAAAGAAATCTTAGTAGCACGTTAGCTGCAGCTAGTGAGCGGGGATAGTCATTACCTATCGATCTTGAATAGCATCCCTAGAATGATTTAGATGGGCGTTCCAAGGGCTAGAATAAAAACCCAATTCTTACACCACAGCCGCCTGCGAATTTCCGCGTGTTCTGGTCGCATCCGCCACGTGCTGACACCGTCGCGATTCAAAGAGACTGAGAAGCGAATTTCAACTGGATGAACAGCCATGAGTTAATATGTCATACGTGTCTGCGCCATTCGTATCGCGAGGGTCATGATATACCAAGTTTCGCCAGCATTTCCTTCGTTCTACGAAAGAAATTAGTCGTGGAGCTGGAGTTCACACAAGGCATCAAACCCACCCATTGGTACATGGCGAACAAAGTAAGGGCTTGAATGCGTTCAAATGACGAGATCGGAGAGCCGGTGCAGGTGAATAGCACGGAACGCGAGAAATCCACTAAGCGCTGCTCCAAAACTTGTCTCCCCGGAGTATATTCGGCAAACAAGGTAGCCTATATATTTTTCCCTCTTGAGTGAATATAGGCCGCTCGTGTGAAGATTAGTGTGAAACCGTACGTCGTCCTCAGTCTCTGGTAGGAACTGCAAGGCTGTTGCGCAAGTAATGGCTAACAAGGCGACAAACTCGAGAGTTGGCGGCAGTTCGCCAGATGAGAAGGTGCGATACCAATTCTCGAAAGATGGTCGGTGGATGACGGGACATAACCAGTGAGAGGAGGATTTATTGAAATAGAAAGAAAGCAGGAACGCCGTGATCTTTTGGTTGGGAAAGTGAAGATGGAGTTCGGACAGTGGCGTCGGAGTCCCGAAGCCGCGGAACTATCGAAGGGAGGCAAAGATAAAGCGAGATATCATGACATCGGGGAAAGAGTGACATACCGAGAGCATCATACTGGCATGCGTGTCATGGGTATCGGGCACCTCCGCTTGCGATAACTGGTTCAGGGCCGTCGCAGCAGCTTGAATCGGACTCTCACCAACTCGAGGGGAGGCCCTCGAGAACTCAAAACTGTCATGCGACGAGGTAGGCACAGCGTTGCTCGTACTGGCATCCTGCAGCACCTGCAGGAGAGCATCGAGACCAGCGAGGGCATTCAAATCGGGATTATGGTTCTCAGAGTTTGGGCCATTTGACCGCTCCTGACCGGGGACGCTGGAGAACGAAACTTTGTCTCGTCTCGACCCGGATTCGCTTGCTGTCAATCTGACAATATACATGGTACGTAAGACACATCGAAACGAGTCGGAGACAGAACTGATGCGAAAGCTCACTTGCGTTGTTTGACCTCCTTCGGTTCCTCATATGTGCACGCATCCGGACAGCCGCGATTCACGCTGTGCAAGTGAAATTGAGAAGACTTTGAGCTCGCAAAAATGTACACCACAAAACATCGGGAAAACCCACCATCTGGAACAAGGGTGACCACGATCACACTGCGAGAAGAAATGTGAGATGGGTGGTGACAGTATTAAGTTCGAACGATCCGAGCCTGCTGCTTTCTTTTGTGACACTCTACAAGGGTATGCTGGATGCTGAGAGCCGTAGGAGGGTTTCATGAAAGGAAGGGCTCACGTTGGCAGCTTCTACAAAGAAAATCAATCGAAGCTATGGGAAATTTACGTCGAAGATGGGCTCACAGGATGATTCTATTTCGTTTCAACTTGGGTCTGGCTGCTGTGACACTGGTTGACTCAGTTACGTGGGACGAACTCTCCGGAGAATCGGTCGACACTGAAGATTCACGCATTCCCGACGCAAACGCCGACGGGTAGAGGGCAGAAAATGTGGTGTGAGGAAAAGCTTAATAAGGGGTGGGCGCCTGTAACGCCGATGACTCGAAAGACATCTGTTTGTTAATAACTGTACTGCCACATCACATGCTATATGATTACTCAGTCAGCAGATGTATTTGAGAGGAAAACAAAACTAACCCGTAAACGAACTCCACTTCGTCGACGCCACCCCCTGAGAAGTTACCTGGCCCTTCTCTCGGAACGGGCCCTAACTCTTCTTCCCCTTCCACGTCGTCCACACCATTGTAATCTACGTCATCAAGCCCAAATGGCAAAACGGGGCGCAGCTTATCTGATCCTGACGAACGCCGCGCACCTGGCCCCGCCGGCGATTTTGTCAGTGCGGCCATCGTTTTTGGGCTCATATGCTTTAGGTCCCCTCAGCTGTTGTAAAACGTAATAACGGCCTTCATTCCTTACCTCCCAATTATTCAAATTCTCGTCAGCAATTTCTCCACCGTCGCGGCCAATGTCGCGGCTTTCGTCACCCAGCTCAATCGATACGATGCTTTCGCTGTCACTGATTCCATCTGCAATCTCTGATGCGAGGTCAGGAAGCCTGTG
The DNA here is from genome assembly GCA_025769875.1 of Russula earlei. Classification (NCBI taxonomy): domain Eukaryota; kingdom Fungi; phylum Basidiomycota; class Agaricomycetes; order Russulales; family Russulaceae; genus Russula; species Russula earlei. The sequence continues at coordinate 54,278 of JAGFNK010000082.1, read as the reverse complement.
CCACCGAGAGGTGCCACCGCTCTGTCCCTCTACGCCATGTCCGTGTGATGGGCCGTCTGACCACCCAAGATCAGACAAGTACTCTTCATACTCTTCCTCAAAGGCGATATCTTCCGTGATGTAAGGGAGGAACATGGTTGTGTCCGGCGCGTGTGCACGAAGGGGCGGGAATACATCCGCCTCGATCACATTCGGGGTACCCACGGGACGCAAAAGGCCAGACAACTCTGGGCCAGGATGTAGGCCTTCCAGATGATGCGACAAGCTCACTGATCTTCTGTGTGCTTGACCATGTGTATGCGCGGCTTGTTGGCCATAGCGCTTGGTGTTATCTGTATCCAAATAGTATCAGCAAGTGTATGTGATCCGGATTGTGCATCAACGCAACAAAATTTGACGAGTTGCCGGAGCGCCTGCTCCTGCGCCTGAAAACGAGTCCGTCATTCAATCTATCACGGCATTAATCTAAATAAAATGTGCACCTGTCCCTCACCAAGGTCATCCACCTCGTTGCCTGTGAGCCATTCGTCACGTAAATCGGGCCGACAATTGAGGTAGATCGACGTAATGACTTGCATGTTCGCTGAGAAATGATGTCAATGGTGCGACATACGCGAGTCGACTGTAATCGCGTACTTTGTCGCCATCTACGCCCGCTGTATGGTACTTGGCTCTTGATTAATTTCAGAACGTGAAGTTGCAGCAGTGGGTGCTGCACTTTCAATACACGCTTGAGAACGGCCTATACAATTGTTTAGATCAACGCATAGGCTAGGAGAAGATGGCGCTACCGTGCACTTGTATTGGACGAGCATTCGGATACGATGCGAACGATGTTTCGAGAGCTTCTGCATGACTTTGGCAAAGTTGATTGTGAAAAAGAAGTTTCGCCAAGAGAATTCAGTGAGCATGTCAATTTCCTCATGGGTCATTGTTCCATTGGGCAGAACGGTGGATCGCGTTACAGTGCGTCGCGGGGGGCTGAGCATGTTGTCCTCCACCCGGCTAAGTTGGGGGTTCTTCGAGAAGTGAAGAAGGCAGTATCGAAAGAAGCTGATCAATCGAAACATTGGTATGTAAGCAAAATATATATGATTATAACACACGTACTTATTATCCGGTGAATTGGCTTTGGAGACGACTGTCATTGATACGTCTTGCATCCCAAACATCTTCATGACGAGTAGGAGGCAGTTGGTGTCGAGCAACAGTTGGCCGAGATGATGAAACTTCATTACATCTGAGACAGTAACTTAAGCCGATGGATGCCTTCGGCCGAGTACACGAACCTACGCGAGACTTTGAACCACTTCAATGTGAGCAACAAAATCGCGGAGACTGCCTTGGTTGTGATCTCCCGATGTCGGGTGACGTCGATTTCGTCGAGAGTGGGGGGGTGTAATGGGGGGATGTTGTGAGTCCTGAGCTGAAGACAACATTGGCTCCGACGTTGCAACGAGGTACGGGATCATACTGACGTGAAGATACTCCGGGCGGAAAGCTTGCTGAATTTGCAGATATTGGCGGTTGACCCGGAGAGGACGCAGATACAATGGCCAGGAGAAGCTTCAAAAGGACAAGTACCCAGTTCGAGAGCACAGGGAGAACAGCGCTCTTGTGAGAACCAGTCAGATGGGTGCTATACACAGGATGAGGAAGGACCCTACGTAGATCTGCTCTACACGCCGTAAGCGCATCAGATCTTCCTTTCTGACTTTGAGTCGGCGCTTTTCGGCGGGAGCGCCAGCTGCTTTCATCGCGCTATCCGTCTCAGCAACCTTTGCGTCTAAAAGAGCCATATCTGGTAGGACATCAGTCTCCGCCTCCACTAGGTTCTCATTCTCGTTCTGAAAGGCGATGGCAACCATAAGCTAGAGCGCAATGCGAAGCGAGTGTCCACCTACGCTCAACTTGATCTTGTTCAGAGCGTCCGTGACCTCACCAGTCCCTGAGAGATGCTCCAGTCCACTTTCCGAGTGGATATAATCTTCACGCGTGCGCCACATTTGCCATAATGCCAAGCTGACATACATATGTTTGCTGTAAAGATTCTCCGCCTCATTGATAGCAAACGGAACAAGCATCATATCACCGTCCCTGCCTCTTGTCCTTGAGAAAGGAAATAGGAACGGACGAGAGGGGTCTGTTTGATATTGCTGCTTCTTTGGCTTCGGCGCCGGAGGAGAAGGTGCGGGAGTGACGGGTTGAGGGATCGGACGATAGCCGGACGGGATATGTGATGGGCCGTGCAGACCGTGGGAGGAGAGATTAAGTGATGCGGATGGAGCATCATGTTCATCATGATGATAGTGATGGCGGACGGGTATTGGGCTGTATGCTTCTGCAAGCTTGGAGATTGGCGGGCGTGCGGCAACGGGGATTGGCTGCTCAAGAATGTGCGCGACCGGCAAGATGGGTCGAGGGTTCGGAGGAGAGAATGTCGGATATTTCACGGTGGCTTCTTCATGGAATGCCTCCATATCTAAAGGTGACGACTTGATAGGGATGGCTGCAGCGACCGAGACGGTGAGATACAATTCAGAATAGGACACGTAAGTGATAGTACCTTCTTCGGGAATGGATGCTAGCCCCGCCAATTCACGGGAGACTTTCTTGACTCTCTCGAGGTCACGAAAGCCACCACAAGAAGACAATATAGTCTTCCAGAGAACAAGGAGAAGCTTACAGTGGGGTGAGCACGTAAAAAAAGGACAGAAAGATGACGGTACCTTCTTCACCGGGTAACCTTTAGCACTTTTGTCTCGAAGACCGGACACAACATTGAAAAAGTAAACCGGCAATGGAGGATCCATGCTCACTAGGGTACATTCAAGCAAGTTCTCTATTCTTGAAAACGGGGGGCTTACTCAGCTCATCAGCGAAGTCATCGTGACCCTTGAAGACTTCAATCAGGTGGTAAAGCATAGCAAGGTAGACTGATATTTCTGTGGTAATCTCTTCCATGAGATCAGACTTTTCTTCGATACCGAGTTGTATGCGTGCCGCATCAGCGTCAGGAAGAGACCTAGGAAGAATCAGATCAAAATTGAGTGATCAAAATCAAAAGATGGGCCAACCAGAGAAAATCATGTTTTGAACTAGCAATCTTCATTGCTTCCACGATATTGCTCAAACCATTGGCGTCGCGTACGACCTTGCAATTTTCAAAAATCCAATGTAATTGGTGCTCTGGTGACGTGGTCTCGGCAAAGGTGCCTGATAGGTGATTGAGAATCATGTGGTTGCGGCGAATGAGGAGTGACCGACCTTGCAGTATGTACAACAATCTGCGCGCATTGGTAAATCTAATCTCGACGTCCTTGTGTTCTAGACTCTCGAGTAGAAGCTCCACATGTGCTCTGCGTTTTTGTAGAGGACTCTTGGTCCATTCTTCCTCACATGAGACGATTGAAGGTGAGGGAGGTAATGGATGCATACCTCCCGGGAAGGAGCCTTCCCATGCTTTCAAGTTCTCGGCTGCTTGTGGCATCTCCACGTAGGAGTAAAACTCCTCTATTTCATTGAGGACGGTGTCCTCGTCATCGTATTTGAAGTCGTAATAACATTGCTGCAGGGGAGGAGAGTTATGAGGTGATGGGGGTGTAAGGGTCGGCTGTGCACGCGCCTTTGGCTTTGGGACGGTGTTGACCATGGCCTTGAGCTGGCCAAGGGTGATTGAATCGAGGTCATTGCTCTGGGAAGGGATGATGATCAGAGAGACAGCCGGGGAAGTGAGGGGCTGACCATGATGAGTGATGACGGTCGGTGGGTCCTTCCTAAACTGGCATTGTTGTCCTTTTTGTGCCACGCGGGAGTTCAAACGGTGTGTGGGCTGCTCTCGTCCGGATCTCGCCTTTCTCCACTCTTTTCTCTCTCTCTTTATTCCCTCCCCCTCCCCTCCCCTCCCCTCCCCTCCCCTTTACCTCCAATTACCACCACTGCTAGTCTCCCCCCAATCCCACTCGAGACACTGGCGTTTTCTTAATCCGACCCAGTATCACAGGGAAGGCCCACAAAAAGGCACGCCTTTGCTGCGCGTTCGCCGCTCCTCGACTTTGCTCGCCCCTCCCCGCCTTTTCTCTCCAGATTTTCAATTTTATCTTACGACTTGTATCACGACCTCACTTCTTTCTTAGCCATCTTTGGCTCAGTCCATTCGAGCCCTCGCATTGCCGTCAGTTCCACCAGCAACGGTCGGTATCGTGGGCTCCTTTCATCTATTTTCTTTCAGTGTGCCGATGCCCGTCCCTGTTCCTCGATACTCCCGACCTCCTGCTCATCCTGTATTCAAGCAAGGCCGTTACTCTGGCGACCTAAACTACCCTCAATCATCGGCGTTCCCGAACTTGACTACTTCCATCCCCCTCCCAGCTCCTGGTCCGCCCCCGTCTTTTGGCACGAGGGAAGAGTGGATCAGCTCCCTACCGCTGTGGCGCCGCAACAAGCCGCGCCGCATTTGGGAGGAGGGAGACTCGCGCCTCACCCCTGACTCGACTATGCAGGATTTTTCCAGTGGGTTGATTCGTGCGGGAAACGCACAAATCATTAAAGGAGATCGCGCGCAAGCGTGTATTCCGCCCCTTTTGACTCTCTACCATGCAGAGCAACCCCGTTATCCCCAGCATCTCCAAGACTTTGAGGACGATGTCGACGAGATAGGTTCTGGCTCTCTCGACTTTGAAATAGAAAGTCAATGGAGCGCTGGCACCCCCCGGTCTGAGGATCTCGCCGAGATGGAAATCGATCCGATATGCGACCATCGATTTGTCCCCACCACTGGAGATGGGACTCTTCATACCACTGACGTATTCCTTCGACGCCAACCTGGTCTTCAATTTGATGACTCATTTCCTGATGCCGAACCTGTCGCTGTTGGTGATCCGGCTTCAAGTCCTCTCGGCCCGATCACCCCTTTCGGTGTTTTTGTTGACCGTGCCGTGGCCGCCTCCGACTTCTCTGATGGTTCGGATAGTCCCAAGGTTGCGCTATCTATCTCTGTTCCTTTCGACCACGAGTATGGTCCTCCGCCACCTGCTACCGCCATTCAATATGAAGTCGCCGACCAACGGCTAGAGGAACTTACCGCACCCGACGACATTGTGTCGATCTCATCGGCTACCCTCTCATACAAGAAGGTTGCGGATCCATTAGCCGAGTGGGTCGCTACTTTTGTCTGGAAGGTTTGCACCACTGGCATGTGTCTTAGCGCGCAGTACAGGTACGTTCGTGCTTCCTCGATACCCCTGTACATACCTCACACATTCACAGGGGTGGTCCCGTTGAACAGCATTCACCTCCTCCACCTCCATACTTGGTCAACTCCGTCCGCTCTCTTTTGCTGTCCACCTTACTCCAGCCTTCCGCCGTCCTTTTGGCTATCTGGTACATCGTTCGCCTTCCGGTTCGTTTTGGTCGTATCTCCCTCAGAGCCGACGCTCTGAAGGAGGCACGCTTCAGACTAGAACTCTTTGGTTTTGGTGAATGGCAGGACTCCAGCCCTTTACAGGCAGTTGAAGCTCATGCACCGTTTCGTCTTGTCCTTCTCGGTTGCATGCTTGCAAACAAGTGGCTCGACGATCATACGTTTTCCAATAAGACTTGGTACGCATTCTTCTACTTTCCATCGTCTCGGTCATCAATACTAAGGTGTTCGACAGGCATACTATCTCAGGCGTTCCTATCCAGTCTTTGAACAGGCTCGAGTCCCTGGCTCTCGATATTTTTTCATATGACCTCTCCATAACACCGTCGAATTGGACCAAGTGGCTCGTTCAAGTCTTGGCATACCACAAATCTCTTTCATCAGCACTTAATCCTCAACCGATTTCGCGTCCATCCTCTAACCCTCATTTTGTTGTGCGAAAGATGATCGGGGATCTCCTGGAGACCACATCTCGCTCGCGTGACGATACGTGTCCCAATCTTCAACCTCAGCCGGTATTCCTGGGCCTTGACGAGAGACGGCGTGAGAGATTGGATCCAACCCCCATCGAGCTGAATTCCGAAACGCTGGAAATCGATCTGGATGAAGATGGGCCCCTTCGTGAAGAATATATGCCGAGACGACGCGTCAGCAGGAACGAGGGTTATTTTCGTGGTATCAGCCACAACACTATTGGTGCTTCCTTCGGGTTCGGGTTCGAAATGGATATCGAGCGGCAACGCGCGCCAGAGATTCAAAGACCTCTACCACCACCAGCTAAGTGGAGTCCTGCTGCGGACGAGCCGCTGCGCCGTGATGTGGTCAGAGAAACAACGTACTACATGGCCATACAACCACCACCGATACCTCCACTCGTAATGATACCTCAGTATCCTCCCAGTGGCCATGGAATAGGCCTATCCGCAGGGATGGGGTGCTGGAGCCCCACCTTTCCACCTTCCCCCACATTCGATGCTTGGCCGACCGTACGACTATGGCCATGTACGGTCGATCTCTATCATCGATGGTAGGCACCACCACTTACAGGACGGAGGACGCTACCGATCACAATCCCAATCATGCGCGTATTCGTGTCATCCGAGTGGTCCCAAGCTACCTTACCAGATCCCCGGACTGTGTTGGACCGGGGCCGAACAGTACGGCTATGATGCTGCGTACGGTCCAGGCTTCGAACCCAGGCCAGTCTTCTCGCAGTATGGGACACATTGGGTCGGACATTGACCCGGCATACATTACCCACCCCTCGTTGGGGAGGTCATTATACATCATACCATGGTTTCAGCATCGACACATCTGTTTCATCACCTGTCACATATTCGCATCATCACTCCTCTAGGCCTCTGTTTCAAGACTCGAAGACGATTAGCTGAAACTACCCTGCGCTAGCTGCAATAGACGGGCTCAGCTTTATCTCGCATCTTCCGTCCAGTTTCGACATACTTTTCTACTCTGCTCGTCTCATCCGTAATAGCTTATCCGGTTCCCATCACCCATCACAAGTTGTGAGGACATATCCATCCTGTCCCTTGGCGGCCCGGCTCTTTTCTTCCCAGTATCACCTCAGCATCTCTCATGTCATATTTATCCCTTTCACAGCGCGACCCATTCTCCAACCTTTGTGTGGTCCGTAGCTGCTCGCCAAACGTTCATCCTGTCTTCGTCACTCCGCACCGCACCAGTCAGACGGATTTGTTGGTTACCTCTCATCCCACGGTATCAGGCCTAGCTGCGATTGTATATGGATTCCAATGCACGCCCAGTGTCGGCGGTTTTGCATCGTGTTTCGTTGATTCGTTTCTGTGTGCGTCTTGCGTTTTCCTTTACCATGATGCGTGTCCGTTTGTGTCCCTCGAACTCTTTTACTGCGTAAAGGCGATCCGTCTACCACGTAACCCCTTCCCCTTGCTACTTGACTGTTTGCTATCGCGGTTGTCAATTCCTTCCGTCCCTCGTTTCCTCCTTTGAAATCCCACAAAAACATATTTCTTATCAACGCTGAAATCAGCAAGTTACTCCCCTACCCTTGGCACCCTTAGTCGCATCCGGTCCTTTCATCACTCTTGCCGTCCTTACCCGATCGTCCTAGGTTATGGTTTCACGATACGCCCATTTGTTCCTCGGCGGTGATTCCCTTTCCCCCTTTCCCCCTCGTTACCGCCCCGTATGGTTTCTGTACAGTTGTCCTTTCGTAGATACTGAGTCTTCTGCACCGCTATCACAACATGGATAACAATTATGGTCAACTTGTGCGTGATCTTCACGCAACACACCAAATCTTTACCGTGAGACAAATTTACAATACACAACTGCACAATCTTTGGTAAAAATGCTACATCACGAGGCCACTGTCCGATTTCTGATTCTTCCCGTCAACCACCCTTCGATTGACAATTACTTGCGCACTACGATGAAAGGCACCTGCGCAATCGTCCGGAATTAGGAAAGCGCAGGGCAGAACAACTGCAAATGCGTACCTCAACATCCTCGTCCTCTTCGTCAGTAGCCATAACCTCTACTACAAAGTGCGTGACGTGTGCAGGAACGGGCTTCTTGGTGACATGCTCGACGAGCGCGCTAAATCTCATCGGCAGCCGCTCTTCGCTCTGTAAAGAACAAGAGTCAGCAACATGTGCGGGTTGTGGCGAATGCAACCAATGACAACAGCCACGCACCTTCTTCTTTCCGATGAATGAGCTCCAAAGCATGCTGACACCCTGGCTGACCATGGAGATGTCGAGCTTGTGCTCTTTCTTGAACCACGTGATGATCTCCTTGAGCGTGGGATCATCCTTGAACTCGAATCGATCCCACAGCGTCCACTCAGTCGTCCCGTACTTGTTCTTTTTTGCCGCTATCGGTTCCGAGAAACCGAAGAACGGTAGGGCGAGGTTCACGAAACCGTTTTTGTAGTCCTCAAGCTTGTTCTTGCCATCAATGGCCTTATGGGAGAAAGCGGAGGACACCAAATGAGGAATTCGCGAGAAAAACAATAGGGAGTTGTCTTATACCTTGTATAGCTCTAGACAGACCAAACCGACAATGAGTGACGTTGTAGTAGCGATCGCAGGGATGATCTTCCCGGCAATTTGCTTGGTCCTGTGGCGATCAGCGGGGAGCGATGCTGTAATTCATCGCTCGAAGGTTGGAAGAAGCGGTGATGAAGTCGATGTGGTAATTGGTATCATCGTCTTTTTCAAACTCGACAGGATTAAGCCGGAATCCAGCAAATGACGACGGAGGCGGCAAGGACTTGGCAAGTTCGCCAGGATCGGTAGTATCTATTGAAACAGGTCAGACATCGAACAATACAACATAAACGTGGCTCGTACCAGTTCCTGAACTATCAACTGGTTCGTTCTCGTTCACTTGGACCTTAACGCCACTCCTAGGCGTGAACTCGGGGACAACCACCGAATCAGCAACCTTTCTGAAGATAGTAGGGTCAGTCTCTCCACGCAACCCATAGTTGAATGCATGGAGATTGGCTGCAGAAATAATGAACTGGAGGTGAGTGGGCTTGCAAACTGTCAGTCTAGAGCCCACATCGAGCATTACACGACACTCACGTCGCTTGAATCGAAAGTTAAGGGATCTGGAGCACGCTTCGGGCTACTCCAAAACGGCTGACCACTATTTGTCACGGCATCTTTGGGGAGACTAAATAACAATTGACGGATAGCGTTATTGTACTTCTCCTCAAACTGCAATCGTGCCCAAACGATGCACTGCTCAAAGGTGATAGGCCGATCTTTAACCAAGTACGAGGCGATCTGCTCGATCTGCTCCTTTTGTTGACCGGAGTACTTGAGAGCGTTCTCAAGATAGCCTGATTCAGACAGGTAAGAATTGACGGACTGCGGGGGCTTAACAAACAAGTTGTCAAACTCCGTTCGACTCCACTGGAACGAACGTCAGCTTGCAGGTCAGGTCTTAAAATCTGAATTGCTTACCTCGATACAATGTTGAATTGCGTTTGGGAAGTTTTTGACGGTGCATGAAGGGGTCTCTCTTTCCGGGGGGTCCTGTGATGTCGCGTATGATTCTGTTAAGTGCGGAATAACCACCTGCGTGTTTCCTTTCGTGCCGAGCGTTCCAGACTCTAAAAGAGGTTTCTTGAAGAATACACAACGCTGATCCATGTACAAGGCCTGCAACACAGAATGAATGATACTTGCAGAGAGTTAAAAGAAGGGGACATACGGGTCTTGACGTTGTCGAGGGCATTGGTGACACCGTCGAGCCCGGCAAAGAAACTCTCTCCGTAAATGTCTGGTCCCGATGTTAGCTTGGTCATTGTAAAGCCCGGGATGAACATACTCTCTGTATCCGGGCCGACCGTATCCTGCCTGCCATGGATGTGACCCTTGAGATCGGGGTTCATCTCCGTCACGGCAGCTGCAGCAACTACAGACTTAAAGTTGCCCAAGTCCTTTGCGCGGAACAAGAATTGGCGATTGAGGTTGCTCTTTTCGATAGTATCAAGATCAGTGACATAAATGGCACCGTTGGGTCCGGAGCCAAGGCCAATCAGACTCCAATTCTTCAGCATCTCACAGCCGATAGCCCCAGCCCCGACCAAAAACTGTCGGTGGTTGAAAATCTTTTCCTGAAAAGTCTTCCCAAAGACGGCTACCTGACCGTCATATCGCGTGCTTGTAGGTTGACAATCTGCCTCGCAAGGAAGGGGTGACGGAAGGGATTCAAGGGAGTCGAAGTACGTGAATTGGACGACAGGGTGGAACTTTGCGGAGCACGCTTTCAAAACTTCTTGGGCAACCAAGCCACCAATTACAGCATTAACTGGAGCAAGGTCACCGCTAGCTTGATACGACAACTCGGTTAAGACTTTCTCGTCCGCATCGGCATCTATTTTCTTCGCGAAAGAAACCAGTATCGCGGCGTCTTCAACATTACGAGGACGGGGGAAGCGCTGTCGTTCAGAGTAGAACTGCCAGAGCGACTGGAACCCAGCGTGCAGCGTGGCTGGTCGGTCGAACTTGGCAAAGTCGGTAATCCAGAAGTCGGGAGCTTTTAAAGAATCACGAAGAGATTTCTGTCATTCAATGTAAGTTGGGTTCGTGATAAGTGGTAAAGATACGCACAAACTCTAGAACTTTGGGCATCTTCACTTGTGTGAATATGCCACCAGTCTTGTAATTCCCAAATGCGGTGGTGTCACCGATTGAGAAAGTATAAGGCCCCTTTACGGACACCTTCCGCGGTTCACAACCATTCAGCTCCACCGCCCCTTGGACCTCTGAGAACGTCACGAAGTCACCATCCTCCAGACCATGTCTCGTCTCGTCAAGACATGTGACCACGGCATCTTTTCCCTACGTCCCACTTATCAGATGTGGGGAGTAGCGGATTCGAGAGGGACACACACGTTCTCCACAGAAACGATCATCCCAGTCAAAGGCTGTTCGCCAGTGGGATCAACGCAAGGTAAATTTGGGACCGAAATCGTTGAACGCATGACTTGACGGCGTATGAGCAGTGCCGATGGTGGAGATACCCGTCACATACCCAAAAAGCCCATGAGTTCCCGCGGCAATAAAATGGACACCATTTTGGTGTGTCCAGTCGTTGATCACCAGCTGCCTCTCCAAGGGTGCATTGACCAAAACGACGACCTGATGGGATGATAAATATGTCAAAATGATCGATAAGCTCAGGTTTTCAATCACCTGAAAGCCCTTTACGAGGTCAACGGTAATAGGTTGTCCCGGATCGCCCCCAAGGTTCCGGACAAAAACATAGGTGTTTAGCTCTGCAAGACGTGAGATCGCAGCTTCTGCTCTCGGCTTTCCTAGATCGTCCTCGCGAAGGAAGAACTGAAAGGGAAATGCACGTAAGATATAGATGAATTTCATGCGGTCGTGTGCTCGCCTGTGAGCTCAAATCCTGAATCTGGACTGGTTCTGGGTCATACACAGTCACTGATTTGACACCCGCCAGGATTACATTTTTAGCTAAACTTGTTTCATGAATGTCGCGTCAGACAGTACATGTGCGTAAACGCACCGATCTCAACGCCCAGACCATCCAAGCCAACGATTAGCACGTTCGAGGCAGCCATACGTTTCATGGCTGTTAATCTCTCTTTAGAAAATTTCTCATATCAGCACCAAATTGCACACCTTCATGGCCCAGGACGTATCTAGCAAAGAATAAAGAATGCGATAAGCGACATCACGAGGCCTGAAGGAAAGCGAAGACCCACAATTGGCGGGAGTACAGTCCCTCGTCGATCTGAGCCTCGTCGACATCCATCAGGGCACCCTGATTCGGTGCAGACATCCTCTCCAAGTTTATGCAACAGAAAGATCTAATGACACAGCGATGGTGGGTCACGGAAGATGAGGATAAGTGATTAATCAAGTCACCGGGCCGGTGACTCGTCATTCTTTGCGTATAACATAATCACTCTCAGGCTGACGCTCTCATACTTGATCATTCACACGGCAGGAAGCAACAGGAGAAGGGCGTAGTACGAGCAGTAGTCTACCCTCTGACTGGAAAGGGTGTATCCCACGTCGCGCGAAACGGCTGTCACGCCTTCGTATCAGATACAGGGCGGACGATCCGATCGGCGTCCATTGACGACATCGGATACATGCCCTGATTACGGAAAAGCCACTAAGTACACGAAACGGATGAAGAGGAAACGAACTCACCGAACAACATGTGCGTACATCTGCGCGTGGCTGCGTTGACGGAAAAACTCCAATTGGAAGCCACCAATAAAAGGCAGCAAGGCCAATGGTCCATACACCGCAGCGCCGAAGCGGAGGCCACATCATCATGCCATGATGTCCCATTAACCTCCGCTGAAAGAACACAACCGGTTACGGGAGATGATATGAGCGGTGAGGTGATATAGACGGGTGAGATGATAAGATTTGAAGGAAACGGATGCAGTGGATGATGCCACGTAAATCCCAAAGAGGCATAATCGAGCGACCCAATGATAGGCATACAGAAAACTTGAGGGACACATTGTAGATACAAGGTCAATGCCAGGTCAGAAAAATGCGACTCAAAATGACCAGACTGCAGGTCTTACTCCAGGCCAGGGCTTCAGGTGTGCAGGGGCTGTGAACGCGGTTCTGTTCTGGGACGAAGACAAGCTTTGGGTAAGCGAATGAGAAGGCAGGGGCAATAAAGGGACTGTGGAACGGTCGGAAGTGGTTGAATGTGTAATAGGCGACCGCCTTTCCCTGGTCATCAGAGAAAGTCGTAGCTCTAGAAAATTTGGCTCCGGCGTTCCACGGAGCTCCGAACGAGAGGATGCCCTGACGACGTCTTTCAATGAGGTTGTGATGATCGCATAGGATAAAGGTGAGCCATCGATGATCATGATTGGATCATTTGCCAAAGAGGAGTGCCAAGATGTGAGGTGTCCCAACCACATCTGCCATTCGTTCCCTGAAACTCGTAAATTATATTCCAGAACGCCCATAGCAGCAACTTCAAGATTGCGCAAGATAGGCTTAGGGATGCCGGTGATCTCATGCCTTAAAGGAATGTTTACGGAGTACCAAAGGGGGGGGTGCAAAGAATTGCGTACCAGGTTCTTAGCTGGAAGGTCTGATCATTTACCCATTTGTCTGCCAGCATGATGCCGGCTGTAAATACGCGCATCATATAATCTTCGATCAGATAGGCGCTTCCATTCTTCAAAGAATCCCGGAAACGTGCCCTTGCGGTATCTTGGGCGTATACAACAGTTTGAGGTGAGATAGGGAGCCGAAAGATGTACCACAGAGCGAGGAACACGGCCGAGTGGGGAACAGCAGTCGCGACCAGGATCCGGTGGATGAGCTGTCGAGTGGACTGAAAAGCAGTCATTGACCTCCAGAGAGGTAGTCGCCTATATAAAGAAATATTGACTGACACGTAAATTCACGAAGTTCGGATAGAACGTACTCGATCGCTCCATCTTGTGGCAAGCGGCCGCTTTCCACGAGCGCAAACAGATAGATAGTAATCCAGTCTGCCATGGCACGAAAAGCCCTCCTTCCATTATCCGATGCCTCAGATAGACTTCGGCCCCTGATTGGACGATCAGCCTCGGCCGGCCGTTTGAGATGGTACGGAGCAGCGGTGATATGTGGGACGGCAGCGTTCACACGCCATCCGCGAGAATGCTCAAGCTCTCTTGTGACCACCTCTCTGTCAGCTGGTGTTATTCGGTCCTTATAAGGACGGTGAGAGATGAGCGCTATCGGTACATCTCTGCGCTTGGCATCCGAGAAATCCCGTGCTCTCTGAAGGTTGCCGCGCAGTCATATGAGCCCTCCACCGGAGCTGAATCGAGAGTAACTGTGCGCGAACCTACCTGACGAGCGGGTTCAACATGATTGGAGATAGAGGTGCTGCCTTGTCGGTCGGAAAACGCCTTTACTGGCACCTTTATAGAGGCTAGTCGGAAGTCCAGTGCAGATTTGGGACCCTGTTGGCCGGGTAATTCCTTAACACTAAGGCCGTAAGAACAGTCCAACTGAAAAAGGCGCGGGTAATTGGTTCCGCGCTCGTATGCCCCAGTCGGATGTGCACTTCGCGGTGCAGAGTTCCATAAACCTTTCACATCAGTTTGCAGTCGCTGAGCATTGTTAGTAAGTAGACGCATGGGTCGAGAATCAGAGAAATTCGGTGGAGCATCCATTAGCTCTTTGAGAAGGGAGGTTGGGGGGTGGTCACAGAGGGGGAAGCCGCGGGACGCGTCGTGAGGGGTATAAATAGATTTGGACCCATCAGAGCATTGCTCTGCCGCCGGCATTGAGGTGTGGATGAGTAGTGTGGAGACCATGGGCCTAGCACCAAGAACGCCACTGGCAGTAAAATGTGGCTATGGCTAGTTAATGCAACTGTAGCGCGTCCCTTTGCTGTTGGTTAGCTTTGTCTAGATCTTGCAGTGAAGGTAATATCAGGCGGTGTGATGAGTACCTATTAGTTTCTATAGCAAGAGGGCACCCACGGCCCCAGAGTTGCAAGGTTCCGGGGAAGAATGAGAACGTAGAGGAAGAGGGTAACTGGGAGCTCATATGAAAATAGACGCCTTAACTGTGAGCCCAGGGCGCTGGCAATGGCCACGAGGATGCCATGGAATTGCCTGAAAGATCACACGCGCAGCCAGACATATGGCCGCAAAACACGCAGCTACCCTGCGATCCGATAGAAACCTCTGCTTGGAACGAGCCCAGGATGTTTCAAAAATCACATTTCCAGAAGGATGGCCAATATAAACATCTCCGAAAGTGGGGCCAACGTGAAATCACGGGCAGCATTTGTAAATAACATGAATGGCTATTTGCGGTAGAACTGTCACGCCATCAAAACATTGTCCAGGCGTGCTGTAAAGCTGTAAAGGACTTACGTTTCGACGGAAATTAAACCAAAGGGATAGACACCCTCGGTCAAAACTGCTCCGGAAGCCCCTGTAAATCCCCTGTCAGATGTCGAAATCCAGCACTGGGTACAGTAAGTGGCCAACCGTTTATGAGAATACTCCCATTCCCGGTTCACGATTCGGAAGGCGATGTCCTCGTATGGTGGGCCGGCGGTGAAATGAAGGAGCACCGTTTCTTCATTGCCTGGTTCTTTCACAATCTTGTACGTAGGTGCTTTGGATTTATCAATGAGATCAGGGTAGAAGATATTGAACTACGCAATAATTAGTCAGTTCAGTGGCTTCATCAGATCCAAGACGCATCGCAAACCTTATAGCCTTGCACGACTTTGGGGGGAGGGTTATCCGTGCTAGACGGCCATGAGAACCTGGACAGGAGACAACGTGTATGACGCACTCATAGTGTGTTTGGTTGTACTTGTTCCATTCATACCCGGTGTGTACGCGATTGAAATACCGAGGTTTGCGAGGTCGATATTTATCCTCCCAGTTATAGGCAGTCGGACGCGCAATGTTCTCCTCGAGGTTGAAAAGTTCCTCTTCCTCATCCATATCACGCTCGGCTTCAGCTCTGTACAAGGCTTCCGAAGCCAAGTCAGCGCCACTTGCTGCCTCGACGTCCAGGATCTCGGCAGTTGGCTGTGGCGCTTTGGTGATGAAGCGTGAGTCGGCGACGGAACGGCGTAATTTCATCTGAGCCTCATAAAATTAGCCTGGTCCAACGCCTCATGTCAATACTACCCACCAAGCTAGCTTTATCGTCCGACTCCAGCACAATGTCCATATGGCGTTCTTCATGAGGCAACTTTGTAATATCAACGAGACCAGGGCTCATTCCTCGTTCGTAAGGCTCAACAATTTTCTCGACCGACTGTTGGCCAAGGCCTCCTTCGACTGCCGGAGGACGGAACTTTCCTTTCGAGGCCACAGTAGCGACACCCTCAAGGAGCTCTTCCTGTGCCTGCAGAGCCTCGTCACGTTGTCGCTTGCGCAACTGTTCAAGACGATTCCGGACGACAACTTCGTGCAAAGATTTCAGCTTTGCCTGAGGGAATGTGATAAGCAAGACTACCCGGATATCATAGTACGTCGTACCTTCGACTTCCAGACCAGCAGCTTCTTCAATAGCCCTTCCCAATAGTCGGTATCAACAGGCTCCCCACTCGTTAACTTTGCCTGTATTTGTCTTTGTAAGGCAAGTAAATGGTCATACGACTTGCCCTGCAAAAGAGAGGTAATGTCCGCTTCGACCGCAGCAGCAGCCTCTCGTCCAAGATGTTGATCAGATTTGATTCTATCCAACCGGTCTTTGCAAACCACCATCATGTTCTGACGGGGAAAATGAGCGGAGATAGGGCTATAGAGTGAGATAACGTACAGTCCAGAATTCGATGTTCACCTCGTTCTTCTCAAGAGAGAGGTAATGCTCGATATCGTCGTGCAGTTCATGCACCTGGTTCAGAGAGAGATTCTTCGAGACGTTAAGGACGAGAGTATTGAAGACGAAAACAAAGACTTACATCAAGGATGTTGTACGGCTCATCAAGGTCAATTTCTAAGCCAGCTTCCTCAGAGTTATCATCTCTGTCGTCGGTCGGATTGACGTAGCGAAGATTGAGAGCAAGGAAGTCGATAGCTTTAGCACGTTTTTCCTTAACGCGGATAGCGGCGCGTCTGCGTTCCTGCTCGAGTTGAAAGTCCCCGTCTTTTGCAATCCACTCAGCCATTTGAGCAGACTCTGCCAGCCCCTGCATCCTCACCTCCTCCTCTTCCCGCAGGCGCTGTTCTGCCTCCCGTTCGGCACGGCGGTGGTTGAGCCTCTCAAGTTCCGCCTTGGCTTCCTGTCTTCTCATTACATCTCTACGCTGTGCTTCGGCAGGGGACAGACCCATCTTCTTTTCTCTCTCGTTTTTCTTGTGCCACCTGAACTGCTGTCCGAGATTGACATCATGAAACGGGTTGTCGGTTGCGCTGTAGATACTCAGTTCGGCAACTTGCCGCATCTCTTCCTCGTCTTTTAGTCTTCTCTTCTCCGCCTTCCGAGCTTTGCGCTCTTCAGATTTGTCCCTCTTCCGCCTGTCAAGGGAAGGTAAGTGGAGCGTCGTGGCATAAGGTGCCTTTTTGATGACGCACTTTTTGCTCTTTTCACGCCTATCCTCCTCATCATTACTCCGTGCCCTACTTCTGTCTGGGCTTCGATGGCGATATCTTGTGTGATGTCCATCTTCACGCCTCTCATCACGACGTGTGGATGATTGGCGGTCCTGGGACTGACCACGATGCTGCGCGTCTGGACTTCTGCTATCGTGACGCCTTCCTCGTGGTGAGGGGCTGCGCTGTCTGTCGCGCCCCATAGTGTAGTGGTTTGGGTTAAGCGAGGAGGTCTAGGATAAGTTATTCAAGATTCCCACACCCCTTACATGTCACTTATTTATTCTTATATTCTTTTGTTTACAGAATTTGAACTTGCCTTATCACGGGGACTTGACTGTCCGATAAAATGAATGTGACACCCATAGAGGTCCTATTGGCGTGCCGGTGTACAAAGACAGTACTAGTGGTACCGTCAGTATCGTGTACGGTGCCAGGGTTGCCGCAGCCACAGTACAATCGGAACGCCGAGCTCAGCAGAGCTTGTGAAAAGAGCGCTAATATAAGAATATTCTGCCTGTAGGAATTCGGTCGGAGGTCGGCCCTACAATTTTATTGATGGAGATGCTGGGGAGGTGAATATTTCCCTGGCAAAATCCTCAGGCATCGTGGAGGTGCGATCAAGTTGCTCGTGAGCGGCACATTGTACACAAGATCTGTTAGCGGACCTACCTTGCGACGACCCCGACGGGGTTGCGGCCCGCACTACATCGAAACCGCCCCTTGTTGTATGTCCGAGTCCGATAGTAGCCCAGCAGCTCGCTTTCTCCTTCTTTCACCCTCAGCTCGCGGGCCATGCGCGTCTTTACAAGGTCGTTTTCTTTACCGTCAGCACTGGTCGGCGGTGGCCGCTCCCCGCCAGTGCTGCGTTTTATTCGCACACAAGCACAGTATGAATACGTCCCGCGAGAGGATTACGACCTGTCCGAGTTTTCACGCTCTGCGGGAATGGCCACACCCCGTCAAGTAATTGTCCTCATCGTGATTTACCTCATATTGTTCATCACTCTTCAGTTAGCGCAATATCTTGACGAATATGTCGTGGGGCAACAGGAAGCGAAGAAGGTTCTTTCCGTCGCGTGAGTCTCAATGGGGCTTGCGGCTCTTTGGCTGAATGATCTTAGCGTTTTCAACCACTATAATCGAGTACGAGCCAATATGCAGGCCTTAGAGGTTGAAGAGGACGAGTCAGGGTGGTCAGAAGATTCACAAGCTGATGGTGAGTGCCTACCTCCCTTCGCTTCATTGTGGCTCTCCTTATAGTCCAAGCTGGGGTCGTTCCTGTGCACCTTAATCCCCATCCGCGGAGGTCCCATCATTTACAGGGAGGCTCGTTACCGTTCCAGCTCCGGTACGCAGCCCCGACATTTGAGAAGAGCAACGTTCTCGTGCTGTGCGTGATAATGCACTCGGTCACATGTATAATATGACCATTCTCCTTGCAGAGGGCCGACTGGTTCAGGTAATTGCCTTTGTTGCTCAAGCTTAAGTTGCATCTTTGAGAACCAGACCGACAGGGAAGACGTTACTTGCGAGAACTCTAGCCAAGGTACTAGACGTTCCATTTTCCGTGAGTGACGCGACATCTTTCACGCAGGTAAGTGGGGAGTTATTGTTGTCATGTCAGTTTATGCTGAAGTGATTCTGCAAGGCGGGATGTAAGGAATTTGTTTAACCCAGAATGGCATAGCATCTGACTTTGCCATCAGATGTGGGAGAGGATGTTGACATGTGTATCCAGAGACTGGTGAAAACTCTGGTTCCTCTCTGACCAACTTTGCACTCAACTCTGTATAGTTACAAGCCGCAAATTGGGATCCATTCCGCGCCAGGTCTGCTCATTTCACCTTTAATCCACATGCTTTTCGAACGATCATCTTGTGCTTGTTTAGTACAGGCATAGTCTACATCGACGAGGTAGATAAGATTGCACGGAAATCGAGCGGAGGTGGAATCGAAGGTTCGCGTGATGTGGGAGGCGAAGGTGTACAACAAGCCCTTCTCCGTATGATGGAGGGATCTATCGTGACCGTACCTGCGAAAGGGTCCGCTGTCGAGGGGCCAGGTTCTCCCCCTGCTGAGGGACGATCACGACCCAGTCAACGGAATGCAAACCTCGGGCCACGCACGTTTCTCCTAGGATCTTTGAACTCTGGTCTGACTTTTGCGCAGCGAAACCGGACATGTATCAGATCGATACATCAAACGTTCTATTTATCCTCAGTGGTGCTTTTGTCGGCCTGGACAACATCATCAAACGGAGGGTAGCCAAAGGTGTACGTCCGCATTTCAACAATGACACCATTGATTTATTGATACCGCACTAGTCTATTGGGTTTACAGCGGAGCTCAGTTCCAATGATGATACCCCGACTTCTGACTTTATGCCTTTCTTTACACCAAACCGCCGGCCTCTCCCCAATATGTTGGAACATGTGGAACCCGCAGGTGAGGCATGTCGCAAATATGGAGTGCTGTCTTTACTTGACCGTGGTGATAAGATCTGGTGAGGTATGGGTTCATCCCAGAGTTCATCTCGCGTCTACCATCGATAGCGACCCTCGCCCCGCTCACACCGGAAGACCTACGACGCATCCTTACCGAGGTTCGCGGATGTCTGATATCCCAATACACAGCCCTGTTCGGCTACTCCGGCGTCGAGATCCGGTTCACAAGTGGGGCGCTAGACGAAATCTGTCACAAAGCTGCGCAGCGGGGCGGTGGTGCACGAGGGTTAAGAGGCATCATGGCGCGTGTCTAGGTTGCCCAAAGAGCTCCGCATTGAAAACTGACGTACCACTCGTGCAGGAAAATTTGCTACTGGAGCCGATGTACGAAGTTCCGTAAGTCCACTGTTTCGTCGCTCTTGACTCTTAACTAGCGGCTGACATGCCTTCATTTCTGGTAGTGGATCGGTAAGAAACGTGTTCCAAGCCAGTTCGTGTGCCTGACCCAGACCAGAATATTCGACATGTGCTCATTGATAAGACTGTGGTTAGGGGGGAGAGGCCAGCTCTGTACTGGTCGAAAGGAGAGGGTGCCGCATTTTGGACGGCATGGACAGAGGCAGAAGCACTCGAGGAGCAAGCAACTTAGAACGCGATAGCCTACAGTATTGTATTACCAATTCTTATCCTCTGCAAACTTGACCAGGGCTACGTTGTAAGGGGAATACAATTCCTTGTGCAGCCTGCCCTTATGGCATTGCATAATGGTGTGTAAAAAATGATAAAGTGTTTGTACTTCTCGAAGTTTACTCTTCCCCCGTCTTGTCTGTGTCCCGTGTCTCGGCAGCAGGCGCGTTCGTCTCGGTGGGTGCAGGTGCATTCCCCTCTGCCTCGCCCTCGCCCTCGCCTTCGCTCTCCGTCCCCTCAGGTTTTTCCTCGGTAACAGGAGGGGGCGAGGCAGCGGCAGCAGTGCCAGCCAGCTTGGCGTTGTTTTCCCGGGCATCTTCGAATGCTTTCTTGAACTGCCCTGCGTCTGGGGGGAGATCATCAGGACCAGAAAAATTAGGGAGGGGGGAGTATACCTACATTCGGAATTGGCGAAGCGGATGGCCAGCGTCTCGGAAGTAGGAGGGTCCTCTGAATAGTCTGCGACGACCTTCCAGACCCAACTTCTGTCCGAGCCGATGTTCGGCTGAAGCCTCATGTCTGCGGAGACTAGATTCATTAATCGGATTCATTAATCTCAGTTCATTCTCAAATGGGGCTGGCTGGGTGACGGACTCAGATGGTTGGCGCACACCTTGAGCGTCTTTTCGCGCCGCATTACAAGTCGAATCTTGTGCGTTTCCTTGTGTTGTAGCAAACGCGCCTCACCCGTCCCGCGTTCCTTCCATTCGTTCCCCGCAGAATCGAATCGGAATAGCTTTGCGCGTCTGGACGAGAGCGAAAGACGATTAAAGGGGCGTTCCCAAAGAAAAAAACGGATGGCAACTCGAATGGACGGAGGACACGCACAACTTGAAAATCACGTTCTCATTCTCTTCGTTGGTCTTAGTCACGACCTCTTCGGTGAGCTTGATGACGGGCTCAAAGTGGGGATCATGCTCCTCGTCCGTCTGAGCATGGAAAGATCGAGGTCAATCGCAGGACCAACGCAGGACGTCGCGGGGAGCAGACCGCTGAAAGAAAACAGAAAAAATGCGGACCTTGGGTGCCAATGGATTCGTGCTAGAGTCAGCCATGGTGGTGGATGAGAGTCGTTCGAGAGGAGAAAGAACTGGGCAGGGCAGAGGGAGCTGCCCACTCGCATGAACCGATTTGGATGAGTGACGGGACACCGAACACCGCTCTCAATCAACCCTGCCACGCCATTCTCGGGTCCTGCCACCTTCATGCTCTAACAGACACTCGTCAATGGCTCTCTTCTTGCTTTGGCTCTTCTTCCTCTTTCATTCCGTCTCGTCTCACCTCATAGAGATACTCGCGTCGCAAAAAGAATGCTTCTTTGAAGATTTACACGTCAACGATCAAGCACGTCATCGCGCCTCTGCACCTCTCTCTCATAGCTCACCAATTGTTCCAGATGACCGTCACGTACCAGGTCGGCGGCGGCGGCCATTTGGACATCGACTTCTGGGTAAGGTGGCGTCTCTCTTTTTGCTTCCCTGCCGCCCCTTACCCGAATCCCAGATCAACGACCCCACTGGCAGCGCGATCAAGAAGAACATTCGGTACTCAACCGGGACTTCGTCCATCACCGCGACCGCGAATGGCCGATACGAGTACTGTTTCTCCAATCAAATGAGCACAATCGCAGATAAAATTGTGAGGTGCGTATTTACCAGCTCCCAACGCCAGTCTCACTCCCGGTTGCTCAAACCTCGTCTATCCACTAGCTTCAATGTGCATGGCGTCGTTTACGTTGGTGATGAAGCGGCTGGTGCGTGCATGCGTCCACTCCTTTGCATGTCCTACGGCTTATTCATACTGCAGAGGTTGTCGCGCCCATCGAACGTGAGATTCGGTCACTGGCGCATGGCCTGACCTCCGTGAAGGACGAGCAGGAATATATCGTTATCCGTGAACGGACACATCGTAACACCGCGGAATCCACCAACTCCCGGGTGAAATGGTGGTCGATATTGCAGGCCGTGGTGCTGTTCTCTGTGGTTGCGTGGCAGGTCTATTACCTCAAGGTAACCATTCCACACCAATCAGCGTTCCCTCCCAGTTGACATCTTTCGTTTAGTCCTTCTTCGAGGTTAAGAGGGTCATTTAAAGGAATCGTATTCATCCCAAAAATGGCGCACATATTTAATTCGCACATTCCGAGAGACTTGAGCGTGCTTCAATCCATACACAACTACTTGAGCCGTCTAACATAACAATCATACAAACAGCGTGACAAGACAAAATTATGCAAATGAGGAACAGTTAGATGATAGGAGAGACATGGTTGTATGGTAAAGTGACCTTTATGTTAGGAATGTATGAGCATAAATGTGTGCGGACATCCCACGAAGAGGATTTCATAAACTGCTTATGAGACGACTTGGAAAGATCAGGTCATCTCCACGTCGGCTTTGCCGTCCGGGAGCTTCCGTCCGCAGACGAATTGACGTCCCCGGCCGAGACGCTCGCCAGCGACGCTCGCACGCCTGGGCGCAGCCTGCTCGAGTATCCCATCCCTTTCGACGCCAGGCTCAGCAGCGACATCCGCTTCTTTTTCGCCGGCGACTTCAAATTGCGCACCGCCAGCGCGGGATCCGCATCGGCCATGTACGCGTGCACCCGCCGCACACCGGCGACCGGCGCGGACGCGCTCTCGCCCACCAAATACGTGTCCTCGTCCTTGGGCGCGGGCGGCCGGAGACTCGAGCGCCGCCGCGCCTTCTCGATGCGCATTGGCCCGATGTTCGAGCGTCGGCGGGAGACTTTCAACGCTGCCGCGGCCGAGCGCGGCGTCGCTGGGGGCGGACGCCGTGCCGGGCTGCTCAGCTTGCGCATCGAGGACTTGGAGGGTAAGGGGGGCCTGCTGCACGCCGCCGCTAGCGAGGCTACTGGTGGTAGTGGCGGTAGACGCCGCGTCGAGCGCGAACGCGTTCAGGCTGCGATCGGAGAGTGCCCGCCTCCCCGTCGTCGCGCTCTCGCTGTTCTCGTCGTCCTCGTTGAGACTGCCGAGAGCGCATGCCCCGCGGGACTTGAGGAAGGTAGAGTCGAGGCGACTGCCGCGGCGCGCGCGCGTCGCCGCCGTGCGTATCTGCGAGTTATGGGGCGGCAGCGAGAAGCTGAGCTGGACGCTCTCGTCCGTCTTTTCGTCCTCCCATTCGCTATCGGCCGCAGAGTTGCGCACCGGTGCGGAGAAAATGGAGCTGTCGTCCGAGGCGGCGGTGATGGAGATGGAGGGATTGCTACTCTCGGCGCATACAAGCATAGATACCTCGCGGGCTTCGTCCAGGTTGCCTTGACCTACTTCGTCGCGCCACTGGACGACCTTCTTTTCTTTGCCCTTATCAGACGGACGGCGGTATGAAAGGTCCACGCCGCCGTGGCTGTTCCGTAGAGATTTTCGCGGTGACTTTAAATAGGCTTTCCGTATGGGTGACGCGACTCCTAGTGTTCCATAGGTCGACGAGCGTCTGGCTGTTTTAGGTTCTCGGCTGCAACTCTGTAGGAGCAGAAGACAATCTCTTGGGTCTCATAAAGCCTTTGAAGCCTTCGAGTGTCGAAGGAAAGGAAATGGCTGCATATGACGCAACGGTATGACCAACTAGCGATTGGAAGTCTTCGTCGTTCCGTTCCAAGAGTGTCCGTAGAGATGCAGAAACCGCCCGCACTGTGCCGTCTAGGCCGTCGCGCCCCTCCTCCAGCGCTGTTCGAAGTGAACGGCTGGCATCCCCAAGAACAACTGTATACCTTCCAACCATCCCGAGGAGGTCGACGACCATCTTGGCTTGCTCCGTCATGGCATCAACCATGGCCTCTCGTTCCGCCTCAGCCCTGGTCTTCTCCGCGGCCGCTTTCCGCAACTGCGCATCGAGATTGATATTTTCCGTGCTCATGTCGTCGAGTCGGTCCGAGCGCCTTTCGGTAACGGCGCGGAGCATGCCCTCGAACATATTACTGGCATTAAGAGAGCGCTGGAGACGAGCAGTGAGTGCACTATCTGGCTTCAAGACGTCCTCTTCCGGGGACGCCAAGGCGCGCAGGAGTCCTCTTTCCGCCTCGAGGTCAGAGGTGAGGCCACCTGGTAGACCAGCCTGTTTGTCGAGCTCCTCGAGTCGAGAGCGGATGGCACGGAGTTTGCACTGCGCCGCCGAGAGCTTTCCGCTGCATATCGCACCGTCTTTGATCGACACATGCAATTGTCCTGCACGGGCCTGCATGTCACTCTTTACACGCTCGACCTCTGCTTGCGCCTCTGCCTTCTTCCGCCGCAAGATTTCACCTTCGGAGTCGATCTTTCCAGCCAGCTTGGCTTTGAGTTCAGTGACCTCGGCATTGAGCCTATTGATAGCCTCGACGTATTGGCCAACATGCCGATCGACATTGACCACGTTTCGAGTCACCACGCGCGTCCTTATCTTGGTCGCACGTTCAGCGTAGATGAGTGTATTGTGGGTGTCATCGAAATGCAAAGATGTCGGTGCGACGCAAACGATCATGACGGTCTTGCAGTTCCCGCCGAGCGAGAATTTCAACAAGCGGGTGAGCTTGCTATTGCGATAGGGGATGTGGCGAACGGCACCACCACTTTCGCAGAGTGCGTTGATGCAGTTGCCCAGAGCCAGCAGGGATTTATTGATGTTCGCACCCTCTACCATTCGCTGCCCCATGTTAGTGGTGGCGGCAGCTCGCTCGCTACCGGCCAAATCAATGATAGAAAGTGTGCCCATGAAGCGTTCTTCCGTCAACGAGGCAGTCCTGGGTGACTGGGTGACATGGACTTGCAAGACTGCATGAGAACGGGATGAGGTCTCGTTCGCGTGGGTCGGAGATTGGGTTCTCCGCGAGTTGCCCATAAGGACAATGTCTTTGACTTCCTCGGCGGTGTTTGGTCTGAGCTCTGTGAGGCCCACAACCTTGACGGACTTGTCCTCGCGAATTTGCAAACCACCTCGCGGTGTTGGAGCGCTCGGGTCAGCGAGAAGGTCCCGAATCTCCTCGTTGTATATCTCAAGGAATGTCACGACTACTTCGGCAGTGTAGTCATCCTTGCGATCCTCGATTTGTTGGAAGAGATCGGCCATTGTTAGATAGATAACTCCTGGGTCGAAATCTGTTCCACTGATAGTATGTGTCTTGCCGCATCCCGTTGCCTTGAAAGCAAATTTCAGCATGCAAGCACCAGCCATACACCACCAAGTGGTAAGCCTACCCCGTAAGCGAACACGGTTGTATTGAATCCGTCCAATAGCCTCTGTAACAGAGGGCGAGCAGTGGCATCATACACTTCTTGTTGAGAAGAGTCGGGCCGGAAGACTCTATCAAACATGAAGCGCCTGTCCTTGTACCGTTTGGTACCTGGTGGTAAGAAGCCACGCTCAACGAATGCTTTTGCTTGATCTGGTTCTGCCGGATCAAAGGTAAGGATGCGGTCGTCAATAATTTGTACGACCTCGCGAACAGAAGAATAGGATGTAGATGGGCGTTCTGGCAAAGAAAGAGCGCCGTCTCCTCGAATGGTGGTATCATAGACAAGTTCTGGAAGTCTGGCAGCCTCCGAAGCGGATGGTGGCCGCACACGAACTACGCGGAATGATGAGGAGAGATGATCAAAATATATAAATACGGAAAAGTACCTGCGACGGCTATGGATCCAGAGGGGACCATGTTGAGAGGATATTGGAGAGCACGTCAAGGTCAACTCGCGTTCCAACCACCAATCACGTGGTCGCGCTCTGAGATTTGATTGACCATCTTATCATTGTCAGTCTGCTACCATGTCCATCTCCGTGTCCTCTCCTGCAGATTTTCATGTACACCTTCGTCAGGGTGACCTATCAGAGCTTGTCACACCTCATGTGAGACAAGGCGGATTCCGACTCGCGTATGTGATGGTAAAAGTCGCTCATGTAAAACGCCTATTCCTGGATCTGAAGGACCTGATTTAGCCCAATCTCACTCCACCTATCACCACCACGGATCAAGCCTTAGAATACAAGTCTACGCTCGAGAGGATAGATCCAGAGACAGAATTTCTGATGACTTTGTATCTCTCGCCGGATCTTACTCCAGACGAAGTTCGCAGGGCAAAAGCTGCTGGCATTGTCGGTTCGTGCTGTCCACAACCGGTTTTGTTCCAGCACCCATGTCCTCCTAGGGGTTAAATCATATCCAAGAGGGGTCACAACCAACTCAGATGGTGGTATAGAGTCTTATGAAACATACTATCCCGTTTTCGAGGCCATGCAAGAGGTAGACATGGTGCTAAATCTTCATGGAGAAGTCCCCTCGGACCCATCCTCAGTACGGTGTCAAGAGCTCCTTGCTGTGTCTCCTATGCTGAACACGATGTAGAATATTCATGTAATAAACGCGGAGCCAAGCTTTCTACCTCACTTGAGGAAACTCCATTTTCACTTCCCGCGCCTTCGCATAGTCCTCGAGCACGCGACGACACGAGCAGCAGTGGAGACTGTCAAATCCTTGGGTGACATGGTGGCTTGCTCGATAACGGCTCATCATCTTGCACTCACTGTTGATGACTGGGCTGGACAATCCTGGAACTATTGCAAGCCGGTAGCGAAGTTTCCTGATGACCGAGAGGCTTTACGTGAAGTGGTTCGAGAGGGTAAGGTCCAGCCAGCTATGGGTGATAAGCGGAGCATTTAGTCGGTTTAGGTCACCCACGGTTTTTCCTCGGGTCTGATTCCTGCTCCACATCCTTCTGTGAAGAAGTCGACAAGCTCACCGGACCATGGTTGTGCTGCAGGTATCTATACATCCCCTATCTTACTTCCCTTGACAGCCCACCTCTTGGAGTCGTTCGGCGCGCTGGATAAGCTGGAGGGATTTGTGAGCAAGAATGGAAGAAGGTTTTACCGAAAAGAGATCACGCCCGCCGACGATGGAAAGAGCATGGTCCGACTTCGAAAGGGCAAGGCTGCTGTGACGGGAAAGTACTCGTTGAGGGAGCAGCAAGTCGTGACATTTTGGGCGGGAAAGGATCTCGACTGGGAGATCGATTATCACGATGTCCATTAACGGATATGAGTTCCCACGTCTATTTGTCAATTCAGAGCTCTCCTCAGCGGTCTCAGCTCTGCGCACGCACCAAGTGCTCTACTTGGTTTAGTCTCCCTCTTCTCTGCCCCCTCCGTACACCGTGCCCTAACGGGCCTTCCCTGCTAACACCACTTTGTCCGTGATTCGATCACGGACTCTGCCTTCACACCTGTCGCATCGTCTTTGGTTGGTTATCCTCCAGCTTAACGCCGGTCTGGGGTCTTATTGATCCCCTATGCCGCGACCGAAGAAAGGCAAGGCGAGAGTGCAAAGTCCTGTGCCCGAAGAGGGAGGAGATGAGAGTGGTCTACGTATGTAACTGGTCGTGTGATTTATCATCCCGCTTGACTTTACGTCGCCTTCCCCGGTCGACACAGCGCCTATTCCCGAGGATCCAACCGGCTATGAAGGATACGGCAACTACGCTCAAGGTGAAGAAACATGGCAAAACGAGGAGACAGCATGGCCCGATGGTGGAGGTTATGGTGATGGGTACGCCGCCCGAGGAGGCCAGTGGGCACAACAACCAGCTCAGGTAGATCCTCATGCCGATCCTCAGCCAGAGGCGTGGGATACTGGGCAATATCCTCAGCAAGAATGGGGCCCACCTCCGGCTTCCCCTGTTAATGCCCCTGCCCCCGCCGGACCTGCCGCCTTTGCTGCCTGGGGTCGACCACCTCATGCTCCACAGCAACCACCTGCAGCACCGCCTCCAGGGATGCAGCCATCTCGCCATCGGCAAGACCCTGGTCTGAATGCTGTACCTAGCTGGCAAAGGTGGGGCGCAGAAGCCATGGCATACAGTAAACATCTCCCCCCGCCACCCCCACCACCCCCACCACCTGCCACGACATACGGCCAACAAAATCGTGTCGCGTTTGTTAACCGTGGTCCTTACGCCCCTCATGGCGATAGAGCTCAAATTACGCCACAGGCGCCGCAAACGTTCTTCGACTCGCTCATGACCCGGGGTGCCCCACCCAAACGATCTCAGCAGCGTTCTGCCCGGGGCCCTGATTCGACGTATACAGGCAAACAATCAAAAAAGAGCAAGAAAGAAAAGAAAGCTCAGGAACAGGGCGCTGGTAATGGCTGGGGTGGACAGCAGGAGAACTCTGCATGGAATCAGGATAACTCCAGGTGGGAAGCAGGATAATCCCACTGCAGTGGGATCAAGGAGGCTATGGATGGGACCGGGGAGGCGATGATTGGAAAGAAAAGAAAGATCCCGCATTGGACCAGTGGGGTTACAACGAAGCGGGGCGAGATGACTTGGACAGCGATGGTTATACAGACAGCGAAGGCTGGAATGACGTGACTGGTCGCAAAAACTACAGACGAACGGTGTCGACCTCGTTCGTCCCGGCTCCCACAGGCGATTCTCCTTATCCTATGCCTTCGAGGACCATGGCCTACGCAAGAGCTCCCGCGCAGGACCCACTCGAGGCCTTTTATCCTGGTTATTCCCGCAAGCGCACTACGATCCATGACTACGCAAACATAGACTTCCCAGAATCTTACGGAAAAGCCCTCGATCCCGTTGAGAATGCCTTATTCGGACGAGAACGTAAGGCTGGGGAACGCATACATTGGCAGTTCCCTCATGACAAGGACGAGCGAGTGGTTCAGGCGTTGGAGTGGCTTCATGACAATGCCCACGGTGTTGGGGCTTTTGGAGTGAGTATTCTCTGCCGGCCCATGTTTCCATCCCTCTCAACAATCTCAGCTGAACAAGTTCCTACAAACACGGGAGCGCGGTGCTTTGTTCATCAACGCATCATACGATAGTCCCTCAGGTAGCGGTCCAGCTCTCGACTGGCTCACCTACGAAGATGTCGTAAGTACACGTGATCGTCTCCTCCAAGAATCTGTTGGATTCTATGACCCGGCGATGCAAGTTATTGTGTTCGTATTTCTTCCCTCAAAAAGCGGCAATAGCCTCGCTATGTGGAGGCGCAAAGTTGCTGTTCCAAATAGTGTGCGTCTGGCGCATCTCCGCGAGATCGACCTTGCCAAAGCGGCGTTGAGAAAAGACTACCCTGTCTTCATAGACGAGATGCAGTGAGCTTCACTTTTACGATCCTTCCTCTGACTTGCCTAATCGCACCCACTCCAAGGTCACCTCCCTATCGGTCATCGTCTATACGAACCCGCAGCACACCTCCCTCGACGAAGAAAAAGAAGAAGGGTTTCTTCCGCAGACTATTCCGAATATTCAAAATCGTGTGGTGACCAAACCGACACTTCGTGATGTTTGATGACCTGGACTCTCTTCACTTCATTCAGCCTGACTTGTGAACTCCTGACAATATCCCGTCTATCATTATATCCTCTAGTTTTGCTTTGAGTGTATTGCTTAATACTCGCTTTGTATTGACATTTTTCTCCATGCTGTCCAGAAACCTTTCTTCGTAGATAATGATTGTCATGATTACTGATGTACGTTTATACTGATTTCATACTGCGCAACCCCAATGCCCGCCACGATCTGACTGACGTAATTGAACCAGCTTTGGCTTGCGTCAGGCCTATCGCTCTGCCTTTTGTCTCAATTTACTTCAAGTCTCACGCCCGAGATGATTTCGCCACAGCCTGATCATGAAAGTAATACTCCAGAAGGCATCTCGTACGGCCCACCGACGGCCGCAATTCCCATGGACAAACCCTCTGGACCGACGCTGGGAACGCGCTTAATCATCTTTTCGGCACTCGTCCTGCCTTCGGCCCTGATACCGCTTCTCGTTCTACGACGGAGCGTCAACAGTCTACATCGGAAGATCGATGAGCTGAGCGGGGCGACGCGCGATCTTCGTCACGAATTCAAATCTATCATGCTGGAGCTCTCTGTCAGGCGAGAGCAGCATGAACGGCTGCAGGCTATGATTTCCGAGACGAGGGAGGGCCTTGAAGAGCTACGGGGGAAGACGCAGCGGATGGGGAGGGAGCGCGCGAGGGCGGACGTGCGGACGTGGGATCAGGTTCAAGAGCTTGTATCGTCCGATCAGTACGTGCATCGTTGCTGCTCAGACGCCAGTCGCCTCGTAACATTCAACGCATTACATCACGTCCCACTCTGCGATGAAGAACCCAGATCTCGCGTCTTCGACAGTTGGGGACGTCTCTCGCTGATATCGCCGCGTTCATGCAAGAGATCCAACTTCGGTTCACGCCTGGAATTGACGAAAGAGGCATCGAACGTCTTCGCTTTCTTGCCATGCAGTTTGAGGGCATGGGTAAAGTCAAGACGGCTGATGCCGGTGTAAGTTCCCTTCAGCGAACGCCAAGTCGACTGATTGCATGTAATAACAGGGAAAAGGTTCGACGGACACCTTGCGTGACTCGGGTTCGAAGGTGAAAGGGGGTCAATGAGGTAGCAATTGAAATCTGTGTCGTTACGCTTGTCACCCGGAGTGCTTAGTCAGCGATTGGGATGGGGCATGCACGGCTGAGCTGGTCACCGTCAGTGTGAATATTTACAACGCATTCAGCATCGAGTTGGCGCCTCTGTCAACATTTCACTTTCCTTTCCTTGTTCAGGCATGCTTTCACCCTTCCCTGCTACCTTTTGAGGCTTTGATTTCTAAAGAACACGCTGCAAAATTAACGTTCCACGAATATGTCGAACGCCTCGGAACAATTCCCACCGATGGAAGCTGCTGCTGAGGTTCCCACCGCCCCGCAGGTTGAGGAGGCGGGTCCCCTCAGCCATATGAATCATGACTTTCTGGAAACCTTCATGGCATCCCATCATTCTCACCCACAAGACCCTCCCACGCAATCAACATCATCCGAACAGAGCGGCGAACAAGCACTGGAGTCTCACGAGGTCATGGAGCTGCAGGCATTCAGTGAGCGCAAGGAATGGATTATGGAAAAGATCAAGGTACGTATCCTAGCACCCTCCTCGTCATCCTGCCGCTTGACGAGAATCACGAAATAGCTCTTGGAGGGCATGCCCCCCATAGGGCTCTTCTCCGACCTGGACGCCGTGCGTGCCTCGACTGCCGCAGTATCGGGGCTTCCTACCCGCGAGCAACTCGAACAGTGGCTTGTAGAGCACGACAAGATCGAGAAGGAAACGGAGATATTTGACTCCGGCGAGCTTAAGAAGTTTAAGAAATTCACCATGGGTCAGTACCGATCCGTGCTCTTCTCCCTGGCTTCCTCCGCTGAGGTTGAACGGCTAATGCAGCGGCCTCCAAGCGTAATTTATCTCCGCAAGATACGGATATCATAGAGCTTACGTTGACGACCATATCCGAATTCGACAAACTCCTGCACCTCCTGCGGGACAGGTCCGAGAACTTGGATTTACTCGGAATCCGTCTGACCTGGGAAGAACAACGCTGTGCAGCATGGGCAGACCGTCGTCAGCTGTTGCTCGACCTGCAAGCCTTCCTGTCCCAACGCGCGAGATGGTCTCCGTCCGTCTATGACTCCCTTCATCAAGCGGAGTGCCCCGTCCAGTCCCCGGCTCCTGCTCCTGCCCCTGCCCTCTCTCGCCGCGGCTCAGCTACTTCTCTAACATCCGAAACTTCCAATTCATTCCCCTCTGGCTTCTCACGTGGCGCACGGTTCAAGCATGCCGAGGCCCTTTCAAGGGAAGCGGCACAGTTCGCTGGCCGCATCTCGAGCTTGCGTCATGGAAAGATCGCGGTTGCTGGAAAGGCCCTGGACAAGTTCATTGAAAATTCCAGAAGGCCTGTTCCGGATGAGTTCTTGGACGAGCAGGATAAATTGGAGGAACAGGGTATCAGCGAAATGGAAAATGTGGGAAGATTTGTCATGAGCGTCGTTACGCAATGGCGAAAGTAGGGTCGCTTCTTTCTTGATTTACACGAAACATTCTCATCATTGCGTAGGGCCGATGAACTTTATGTGGAGACGATGAAAGATCAGGCATCGGCACAAAGCTTACTCGATGACATAGACACCGCACAACTTGCTCACCCCTCGTCTCGACAAGATTCCGTCTTTTCTGCACGCACTTCTTCTATCATAAAGAGGCTCTCCTGTCGTGAGAAACCCTCTTCACATGTGTCAAGCTTCCTTTCCCCGACTCATCCCCTCTTTCCCGACCAACGGAGTGTAAATGACTCCATCACAAAAGTCCTTGCCGAAGAATTAGAAGTTGGCCTTTCTGCGGCTCAAAGGCTGGAGAGGAGCGCTCGCGAATATCATGCCGCTTATGAGGCAGTGAGAAAGGCAGAGCATAGTGTCGCCTCTGCGAACGAACTTTCCGATGCTTACGACTCCGTTCTGCAAAGTATACTTAAAGGTGTGGAATCTTCCGATGGAGATGGTAGCCCTCCAGACCTTACATCAGAATCCTGCTTGCGTGAAACCAAACACGCTGCCTTTCTCGCCCTCCTTCCTTCCCTCCTGCAACGGCTGGGCGCGTCCGACGAAGAGGCTCGTAGCATCCTTCCTACCGCTCGAGCATCCCTTCTTGGCCTGGGCGATATAAATGTCGAACCCGACTTCAAGGATCGATTGGTATCGGCGATCCAGCGCCTACACGTTGTAAAAATTGAGTCGGAACGTGCCTGCGCTGCAATAACTGCACGCGTCGGTATTCTTCGGGATGCTCGGAGGATCTGGGTCTCCGCGGGTTCCATTCTTGCAGACCTCGGCGCAATCCGAGGGGATACAAGTGAGCTCATTGGGCAACAAAGGTGGAAATCAAGCACCGCAAGTCATCTACCGCCCACCCCCGAAAGTGTTAATGCCTCGTTGCCTCTGTCTAACAAGACGCTGGAGCATGTGGTAGAACAGCTCACCCTTCTGCGGGAGAAGTTTGTTAGGGACGTTCAAGCAGGCATCTCTTCCCTCCCTCTGCCCGAGGGAACGAATCTGCGCATGTACCTCCTCAAACGCCGTGACGGGTTATCGACGATATTTGAACATACCCAGCAAATGACCAGGCTTGCCGACAGCGTCAACAAACAGGCCCTCGCCATGACGGCCATTCGAGACGAAGCCCACGACCTTGAAATGCGTTTGGAGGGTACCAAGACCCGGTTCGACGTGTTGGCAGAACAAATATTGTACGAGCCATCGTCTGGGGATGACCTGGACAGTCCGCGCCAAGATTTAGTGTCTGATGCGATGTCCATCCAAGCTGCTTACCAGACTTTCATTGATAGTCTACCCCATCGCGTAGTCTTCGTTTCCTCGGACGCGTCCGGTGTGGGCGTTTCTAACATGCCGAACCCAAGTCCACGTCGTCGCTTCACATCACCTCTCGACCTGACTCTGGAAGCTCTAGGATCTATTCCTCCTCTCGGGCCTCCAATAGACCTTGCTCAGCTCGATCATGTTATTCGCACCGACTGTAACGCGTTCGCGTTACATCTTTCAACTAGCGTCTCTTCTCTTCAACAAGGGATGGTCGACCTTAGACGTAGTACTAGACGCCCGCGCTGTTGATCTCAAGTTGGCGGCTTTGAGGGCATCCATTAATCTGGCCGAAGAGCGTCATGAAGCACTCCGTAAAACAGTCTTCGCCATCCCAGATGCCCTTAACTCCGCTGACCGTCTGGCCAGCGCAACGGCTGAATCCGGCCCCGTGTTCGACTCACTGCATTCCGAAATATCACGGTCCTTTTCCCCCATTCGACAACTGCTCCACAAAATGGATGTTATGTGCCGCGAGTCCGCTACTACTAGACATCTGTGTTCATCGAGAAACCAGATACTCGACGACATGGAGACGAGGTTCCGCGCTTGGAGCGACAACGTCAAGGCGCTCATATCTGAGATTCGACACAGAGAGGAGCGCCTCAGAGCCGCGCAACGGGAACAGATCAAGCGGGAACGACTGGAGGCCGATGCAGCTGAGAAACTGTGCAGGGAGCAAGCTGAATACGAAGCCAAGCTCAGAGCGGAGGAGTCAGCAAATGAGGAACGAGAAAGGGAGGCTGCGGAAGTTGCGGAGCGCTTGCGCAACGAACAAGCTGAGACCGAAGAGCAAATACGTATGGAACATGAACGCGCTGAGGCAGCCCAAGAACAAGCTCAAAAAGGAACTGACTTGTCCTCAAACCTTTCATTCCGGAGTGTCGCCGTCGATACCTTCTCCACATGGGACAGTGATGGTGTGCCGAGCTTAATTTTATTCTTCCAGTGCCACTGAAAGCCTTCGTAGGGGATATCGTTTCACCTGAGCCTTTCTCTGAAGACCTAGCCGAAGTTCAGTCACAAGTTGCTACGTTGCGGGGCCGGCTCCTATCCTTAGGTATCAACACTGTGGCCAGGCCATCACCGTCATCTGTTTCACCACTCATGACAGTTGGAAAACACGCGTCATTGACTTTCCATCTAGCTGAGGTTTCCAACGAAGCAAAGGGCTTACCGGCACATACGTCAGACGTCGTCATCAATGCCGAGCTGAAATCCCTGCAGAACGAGTTGGATGCCTCTCACCAGGTGTTGCCCCAGGCGTTAGTTCTTGCCCGGGTCGGGAGCCTCGTACAGGATTGCGATAACGTACTCAGTGACTTGCTAGAGCATATTGATAGCTATCCGGCGCCACCATCGGGACCATTAGCTGGAAGTTATATTAGTTCAAACATGCTGCCACCTGAGGAGCAACTACAGGGTCGGCTCGCCTTCACGAATGACCTGATTGACATGTTGGAGAAGACTTTTGTCACCGTCGCGGACGAACCGAAGGCCTCCTCCGAGCGACAGCGTATTGCTCAGACTTGGGCTGAGCTTGAGTCTATGGCTTTGGATCGAATTAACGGACGGAGATCGCGGCCGGGCAGCACTCTGAGTTCTGGTCGCAACAGTCGAGCCTCCATTGCCAGTCATCGTCCAATGCCTGAGAAGAAATCTGGGCAATATTCAGCCCTGTCAAGGAACGCCGTCACTCGCGACCGGGGACACGTATTGGCCCCAGCTTTCCCTTCGACGACAAACAGGAACCTTAGTCGCAAGGCGGATCCCGTACTTAACCGCTCATCGAGCCGGCTTTCAGTCGTATCCACGAACAGATCCGTCTCCGGGCCAATGACTTCGTCCTCTAGACTCATCAGCTCAACGTTCGCTTCGCGGCAGCGTACTGTCAGCTTGTCCTCCACGGTTTCAAGTCCCAACGGCCCGGGTGGTAAAAAACCGCCAGAACCACTCCATCAGTCTCCTTCGCGCGCCAGCCATTTAAGGCGTACGGTCTCTCCCACACCTTCGGATGCATCAGTAGCTTCCCGTCGTTCTGTTTTAGGCGCTCGACGGCCAACGCATCCAACGTGGGGCCCGCCACCTCCACGGTCCGTCTCGTCATCAAACCCACATAGGGTATCTCTAAAGGGTAAGCTGCCGCTGCCACCGCCGAGGAAACCGTACGTTGCAAATCCGAAGAGCAAGTTGGATGTGGCAGTTGGCGATGTCGTCAACAATCTTCCTGAAGATGTAGATATCAAGGTTGAAGTGGCTCACGACACATGGCAAGATCGAAGCGGAAAGTATTGGATAGGGGTCGAGGAACCAAGGCTCTGCTTCTGTCGCATTCTCCGCTCTCAGACGGTCATGGTCCGTGTCGGTGGTGGTTGGATGGAGCTATCCAAGTGCGTTTATATTTGTCGCTCTCGTCCGTCCGCTTATTGATGACGGCAGATTTATACAAACCCATTTCGCTGACATGTTCCGACTTCTTCCTGAGCCAATGCCCTACCTGGGTTCAAGAGAGGAAAAATGGATAAGCTCTTCAACGCTGCTAGAAGCTGCGGAGTTGGTCACTACCCCGCCTCGTCCCCCCAAAACACCGGAGCCCAGCAGTGGCGGTTTATTCCCCTCGTTCGCCCTATCAACTCCTGGCGGGAAAAGTCCTCAATCGATCAAAACGCACTCCTCACCCTGGCTCTCCTTTAACGGCTCTCCAATTTCTCAGACGTGTCGACGGTGAAGATGGTTTTCTTCGGCCCGCCACCCCTCTCAAGGGTTCAACACTTCGCAATCAAAGTCGCGCTTCTCTCCCGCTTCCCCCACTGAGGTCTCCTAACAGGGCACCGGTGTGGAAACCGTAGCGCAAGTCGTTACGACCCATGCTTTTCTTGTTTTTTTTTTTTTGTTCGACCTTGCTTTCGACTTGTTATTTAGTATCGTTATCATCTACGCCGCACTTCGCAAGACACGTTCGGGATCGCATATACCTCGTAGATTAACCCGCGCTTTATTTCAGACACATTTTCGCAGTCATGTACGATATCACGGACTACTTAGGGGAAACTCATGTATCGGCGGTCATAATCCCATCCATTTCTTCTCCCACGTGACTAATCCTGGGCCCGTTTTTGTTCTCACTCAGGTTGATCGATCCCGCACCTGAGTGTCCGTCATGGACTTTGATTTTCGATGTAATCGGCTGCTCATGCCGCAGATCGTTGACCGACAAGGCAGTCGTCGTAAGCAGTCGACTTGGTCCTCGCGCTCGTTCACGTACCATTCCCTGAATTCATTCATAGACAACCTGTGAGGTCAATCAGGATGCGCTCTTCAAATACGTGCTCACAGGTTACACGCAGGCTCGCATATATTCTGCGGTATGGACTGCCACACTCAAAAACCGTCTCGGCAGGAAGACGAGAATTCTGATCGTCATCGCGTCGAACTTTTTTTTGCATTTCAGTGGACTGCGCGAACGAATTGTTCGGTGCATCTAGGCTTTGCCCCGGTGCGGTGTTCATTGCAGTTTTATTCTCCAACGCTGGCTTTGAGTGCCCCCCTCACTGACGAACCAACTTTCGCGCGAATCGGTCAACAACAGCCTGCGAAACGTCCCTCGTAGAACCGTGCGTCGCATGATATCTGCCCTGAGAACCAGAAAGGCGTTAATATACGCCCCGCGCCTCGTCTTGGACCATAAGCGACGACGTTGTGGTGAGCGGCCCTTCCGTTGGTAAACGCTTTGAACTCGCCGAAGAGAACACGTGTGGGCGCTTCGTTTTGATTAGGTTTCCTCGTTGCATCCTTCGAACGACTACAAGACAGTACGTATGCGCATGTATGCGCGCCCGCGCGCCGAGTGTGGGTCCCTGGTTGTGCTCAGCCCTCTCTTGAACACAGTCCGTACTGTCGGGCTTGAATCCAGCGACTATACTCGAGATCTGCGGCCGCGCTATATCGTTCTGGCAGTACCAAATCCATCAGGAAAAGTGAGCCCCATCCAACGACTCATGGAACAGCCGGCGCACACGTACACCGCATTTGGCAGCTCCTTCCAGCATGCCGTCGTGCGGAGCATCAACGACAAGAACGCGCAGTTGCAGAAGCAGCTCGAAAATCTTGTAAGAGAGGGTACTGTGTCCGCGTTCCTGATTGAACCAGAAAGAGACTGAAACAAAGAGTCGACTTCTTGCGGACTTCTAGCGGACAGCGAGATCAACCTCTTGAGCGGCAAATTGTCTGGTGAATTCGAGAACTCCTATAAGCCTGCTACAGCGACGGCTCTGTGACCCTTTTCTGTTCGTCACACCACAGACTTCGAACGCGATTTGGACCTGGAAAGACGAAAAAATCGGGATCTTCAGGAGACTTCGAGAGAGAGGGATAAGGAGTACCAGAAGCTGAAGGTCTGTCTGCGAGCGTGCTGCTGCGGTGACGAAGAACCCCCCCTCCTGTCCTATTACAGGCGCAGTACGACAAACTCAAGCGCAGAGCGCTCTTGGCGCCGGCCGTGGGCACGAACCAACCAGGCATCAACCTCCCAGGCGCATCTGACCTACCCCCGGGCGTCGTAGGTGGTATGGACATGAACGGGGTACGCGCGTCGTGGTCTCCTTTGTCCACATGGATCCATGGTGACGGACGTCCGGTCAGGTCCAGAGACCATTGGGAATGGGAAATCGCACCGTCAGTGCGGGACAGTTCGGCGGCAGCGCAGGAGGGCAGCCTCTGTGGGGCAGCAACCCGCTGCAGCAGCACGGGTCCTCTCAAAGCGCACCCCCCGTGCGACAGCCGTTCGTCGCGAGCGAGCGATCCCTCGGCGCTTCGGAACGCTCGAACAGCGCGCAGGAAGTCGAAGAGCTGCTCGGGAGCCAAGGCCGCTTGCAACGAAAGACGAGCTACCAGGGTGGCTGGGTAAACGCGAACCTGCCCCAGCCCCAGCAGCAGCAGCGGAGTATGCCGTCCTTTGTCCCCAACTCGTGTGAACATCACCGAACTACGCACAGTGTTTACTCCATCGGCGGCCCGGCGGCCATCTGGAGTGTTTAGGCCCGGAGGCAAGAGCAAGTGAGCCCCGCGCCCTCGATGATGCCGCCAGCTGTCGCTGTGGCTGTCTAATTTCAGAGCGGGAAACACTGCCCAATACAAGGGAGAGGCGGGTGAGAACGATGAGTATACAGATATCATTATTGCTGGTGTTTTAGATACTCGTGTCTTTGGTCGGAGAGTAGTGATACAAACGCGGGGAATGCGCAAGGGCAAAAAAAAAAAAATTGCAAGAAGGCGAAAGCAAGTCCGAAGATAACCAGAAAGAGAAAAAAAAGAGGTGAGTGAAAGGTGAGCAAGCTGGGGACAAGACAAGACAAAGGAGGGGAATGACGAATCAAGGCGCACGGACGGATCCGTTCTTCTCGTCTTCAAGGTATTGCCCGATGGCGAGGATATCCTGCCCCGCGCGACGCAGATAACCCGCGAGGACGTCCTTATCCGCGTGCGGGAGCAGGTCGGCCAGCCGTTCCACTTGCCGCGTAAAGTCGGCGCCCATCGTCGCCTCAAGCGCCGGCGATGGGCCAGCGCCCGAGCGGCCGAAGAAGGACGGTCGTTTGAGGGTGTTGCTCCTGCGGCGCAAGGCGGGCAGGGGCGGCGAGGACGGAGAAGACGCGGCCGTCTCGGACTTTGGGGGCGACGAGGCGAGCATGAGCGTCCGCGAACGCTGGACGCGATTAGGTAGCGCGCGCGGTCCGCCGGGCACCGACGGCGCGCTGGTGATCTGCACCGGGCGCGGGTTCGGCGCCGTCGTCGTCGTCGTCGTCGTGGGAGCGGTCGCCGGCGGAGATTGCCTGGTGAGTCGCAAGGGCTGAGTCGGTCTGAGGCTGTCCTTCCTCGTGCTCGAGTTTCTCCCGAGAGAGGAAAAGAAGCCGCCGGTCGCCTTGGACGCTGCGGCCGAGAGTGGAGCCGTTGCGTGTGAGGACAGTGATCCGAGGGTTGTGGTGGAGTGACGAACGTTGATGGGAGATGGGATGCCGGCAAGCGCTGGATAGGGTAAAGCAGGTGGTGGGACAGTTGGGGATGGAACGGTGTCGATATCACGTTGCGACAGATCCGTGGCTATGTAGGCGTCTCCTCGTAAAGGAAACGTAGCTTGAGATGATATGGATGCCCTCGAGGCATGACGCGCTCGAGGGGTGAGAGACTTGTGCGAATTTTGAGATGGGGAGGCGGGAACTAAGCGGGTTTTAGAACTACCTGGAAAGTAGCGGGACAGGACGGAATTGGTACGAAGCCGCTGGAAAAGAATTTCATAGCGCACACACCTCTTTCCTTCAACGAGGTGACCCAATCAGCTAGACCACAATCATACAGGGACAGCTCGTTGATCTTGTTGGCATATCCAATCGCTCTCTCTAAAGCAGACCTCTTACCGAGAACATCCTTGAATCGCATTGCATCGGGCGACCTCGCTCGGATGCGTGGTTGGGGAGATGGTGATCGTGTACTTATGCCCATTCTTGGAGAATGTGTGGAAGGTGTTCGGGGCAAGGATGAATACCTTTTCAGGTTGACTGATTGTCCGCCTTTCCCCAAAGGTCTCGAAGGGCTATCGTCTGGGGCGATCTCTTTTATGCTTGGGTGTGAGCCGTTCATCTCTTGAAGTGCAACCGGCCTCGTAGCCTCAAAGGCATGGCGGCTACTTGCTCTACTTTCCGAAGGAATGTTACCAGAGTCGTTCGAATGGCCAACCCAGCTTTTCTCGCTGTAAAGCTTCGGGGAACCAGCTGCTGCGTTCGGGTGATGCCCGTCATCGGTAGGCTGCACAGTGATTGACGGTGTTGAGTTCAATGAATCAGAGGGAGGACTGGGTAATTGGTCCTTAAATGGCGGTTCGGGGACGAGTGCAATTGACTCGTCAGTGGGGGGACGTTGCATCTCGGCCGGTGTGGCGATGAGTATGGATGGTGGGAATGCACCCTCCCTCATATGATGGACCGTCAAGTCGGGACTGCTCGGCCCACGTTCCTTTCTGTATAAGGCAACGACAATCAGAAAAAATGAAAATGAAAATCAGAAGAAGGAAACACTCGCGCGAGAGAGTATTCAGAGTCGTCGGAAGACGAATCAGTGCCCGCCGGGGGTGTAGTGCCGATGTGTATTTGATGTATCGATGCGATCGAGGATCTGGAAGCCAGCCTAACCGTGACCGAGGTTGGAGTCGAGTCGCCTGGATTTTTCAGAGAAACTAGGGGCGAGGGCGAACGCAGCCGAGGTGGACGCGGAGGGGGCGGAGCATTGAAATCCATGTCGAACATGGCCCTTGGGGGAGGTGGGAGTGGACCGGTTTTGGAGTGGACGCCGTGCTGGTGATACGGATACGAGGACGGTGCTGTAGAAAGAGGCGGCGATGCCACAGGCGAAGGCTGGGCTTGTTCGGGAGTCCCGATCGACTGGTCGTGCGAGGGCGACGGGGATTTGAGCGAGCGAGCCGAGTGAGGCGGAGCGCGCGCTTGATGGCCATTCATCGCGGGCGAGGCGTTGTGGACGGGTTCTACGGTTGCAGACATGGCTGCGGGACGTACATGTGCAGCGTCGAAGGACGACGTCTGCGCTACGAGGTTCGGCACTGGGGAAGTGCTCCCGACGGGGGCGGATGAACCAGGGGAGGATGTGCGCGCAGACGGCGTCTGGAAGATGGGCGGACGATAACTGTGGGTGGGTGGAGTGTCCTGGAGTGCCGCGATGTCCCGTGTCAGCTCGAAACGCGACACGGTACCGACAATGCCGACGTCGCGCGAGGTGGACCTGACGTGAGCCGAGGAGCGCTGTCGAGAAGTTTCCTCTTGCTTTTCCTGTGTCACGGAGGGGATAGAGGAGGGGAAGAGCGGATGTGACGACTTGGGAGTTGCGGAGGGGGGAGAGGAAGAGGTGAGAAGAGAGGAAGAGGAAGCAAAGTCATGCGGTGAGGAGAACAGGTTTGTGTTGTTGTTCTGCGGCGCGACGGGCGCTGAACCTGAACCCGAAGCAGAACCTGCCAATTGTGCGTCGACAAACGACGTTCGGCGTCCGGCAGAAGGCGGCAGCGGCGAAGAGGGCAACGAGGCTTGCGTGGCATCTGGAAGCGAGGATAAAAATTGACTCGTTTGGGTGTCGCGATTGTGTCTGGGTAGGTGTACGGCAGCGCTACAAAAAGAGACATTCTTCATCCTTGGCCCGGCGGGAAGGGGAGATGAAGGTGAAGAGTGCCGCGTGCTCGTCTCTGTGTGTGTACCCACTGACTTCTGCATTGAAACAAGGAGGGAGGAGACGACAATATTTTACACGGCTGCCCCTCTCTCGACCTTCACCAACAAATCCTTCACACGCCTTCACCAATCCATCGTTCCCGGGTTACGCAACGGAATCTTCTTTCCCTTGTATCCAAACCCATCCAGCCACGCCCACCGCTCGCTGCGCTGCTGCTCAAACTTCTCGATGGCAGCCACCTTTTGGAGAGTGAGCGCGATGTCGTCGAGACCGTTGAGCAGACAGTGCCTCCGGAAGGGATCCGTGGTGAATGAAATCGGAGGCTTCCCATTCGCTCGCCGCACTTGTTCCTTCTCAAGATCAACCTCCAACTCTAATCCCCTCTCCGCATCCTCGGCAACTGCCCTGCATTCCTCATCCGTCAGCGTGACCGGTAACATCCCATTCTGCATCGTATTGTTACGGAAAATGTCTGCAAAGCTCGGCGCAATGATGCAACGGATCCCAAAATCGTTCCTGCATTGGAATGCCCAGTCAGTACATCACCCACCGGAGCGCCCGACCACTCACAGGCTCCACGGTGCATGTTCTCGGGAACTGCCGCAGCCAAAGTTCTTCCCCGTGCACACCAAGATCTTGGCTTGGTTGTACGGCGCACGATTCAACACAAAGTCGGTATCCTTGCCTGTATGGGGGTCCTTTCGCAGAGTGTAGAAGAGCGCGTTGGCAAGACCGGAACGCTTCAACGTCTTGAGAAATTGTTTAGGGATGATCATGTCCGTGTCAACATTATCAATGTTCAGGGGCGCAGCGATACCAGACACAATATTAAACTTGGCAACACCAGATGGCGTCTCAGCAGGGGGCAGG
Source organism: Russula earlei (assembly GCA_025769875.1). Lineage (NCBI taxonomy): Eukaryota > Fungi > Basidiomycota > Agaricomycetes > Russulales > Russulaceae > Russula > Russula earlei. The sequence continues at coordinate 11,824 of JAGFNK010000082.1, read as the reverse complement.
GTCCTTGGAATCGGCGACGCCTCGGACTCCGGGCGCTTTTCTGGCTTTGGCGGTGGCAAGACAGCATCCGTCAAAAAGTCAAACGCGCTCGCCACCTTCAGGTTGGCACTCGAGCTGAGATCCACGCCCAGGAACTTGCGTACGTCCGTCAGCCTGCCCGTCATTGCGGCGGCGGCAGCCATAGCGGGGCTGACAAGGTGTGTGCGTCCACCCGCGCCTTGACGACCTTCAAAGTTACGGTTGCTTGTGCTGGCACATCGTTCCCCAGGAGCAAGCTGGTCGGGATTCATGCCTAGACACATAGAGCAGCCCGCCTCACGCCAGTCAAAGCCAGCGCGCTTGAAGATGACGTCGAGGCCCTCGACTTCTGCATGTTGCTTGACGATGCCAGATCCCGGGACAACCATGGCGTCAACGTTCGGCGCGACTCGTGCCTCAGGTCCCACAGCCAGAACAATCATAGCCGCGGACCGCAAGTCCTCGATTCGACTATTTGTGCAGGAGCCAATGAAGACCTTGTCTAGAACGATGTCCTCCATGCGCGTATTTGGGGTGAGTCCCATGTACGTCAACGAACGCTCAACGGACGACCGTCTGACGGGGTCAGTAATCAATGCGGGGTCCGGAACGACGCCTGTGATGGGAGCCACATCTTGTGGAGAGGTTCCCCAGGTGACCGTTGGGATGATATCTTCTGCCCGGATATTGATCTCCACATCAAAGTGTGCTCCTTCGTCTGAGTTCAAAGTCTTCCAATAGGCAAGAGCGCGATCCCAAATCTCCCCTTTGGGTGCCAAAGGCCGGCTGCGGAGATAATTGAACGTGATGTCGTCGGGAGCGATCATGCCCGCACGAGCACCAGCCTCGATGCTCATGTTACAAACGCTCATGCGCGCCTCCATGCTAAAACCGCGGAACACCGAGCCAGCGTACTCAATGACGGAACCGGTGCCGCCTGCAGTGCCGATGACACCGATGATATAGAGAATTACGTCCTTGGAGGTAACACCTTCGTGAAGCTCGCCATCGACGGTGATACGCATGTTCTTCGCCTTTTTCTGCAGTAGAGTCTGAGTGGCCAGGACATGCTCGACCTCTGATGTCCCTATTCCGAACGCGAGGGAACCAAATGCACCATGGGCTGGAGAATGACAATAAGAATACGGGCTACGCTCAGTGCAACGTACGTCGCTTACTTGACGTGTGCGAATCACCGCACACACAGGTTATGCCAGGAAGCTGGTACATAATAAGCACGATTTGAAAATGAAGAAACCGACATCGCGTACAGTGAAGCCTTGTTCGGGTCCGATTATATGCACGATACCTAAAAGTTCTAAGCACGCGCTGGAATGGGCGCAAATGACTTTTATATTTACCTTGACGTCTATCAGTCATACCAAAATAAGTAAGTCCAAATTCCTTGACGTTCTCCTCCAACGCTATGCACTGTGCACGGGAGTCGGGCTCGTTGATGAACGATTGAACAGAAGAAAAGTTCTTCCTCGAGTGGGTGCTAGAATATTCCGATCATCGTCGAGGGCAAGTCCTGTCCTGTTGGAGAGGGAAACGTACGGCACGTTATGATCTAAAGTTGCCAGAGTGCAATCAGGACGGCGCACAGGCCGACCTGCGTTCCTCCTGAACCCCCGTTGTCAGCCACGGTACCACATAGACAACACAAAATGTGACGCTCACAATCCTTCGAACGCTTGGGGGCTCGTAACTTCATGCACGAGATGCCTAGAACGAGCATGGTGATGCGTCCGACTCGGACGGCTCGGGGCGAGAGTATACCCACCGGTCGATATAAATCAGCGCGAGACCATCATCTTGTTGGATGTCACTTGCAGAGATGAGCATTTGAAACCAACCGTCGGACACCTAGCGTCACGTACACGACATGGTCGTCCCAGATTTTGTCATACAGAGTACGCGGTTTGGAAACAGAACTTGGCATGTTCACGAGGTGGGTTGTGTTGTGACCTGCCAGCTGGTGAATAGAACCGCATGTATTATAAGGTCTCGGATACGGAGCGCATATATCATTTCATTTCGGCCTCGGCCGACGATTATCTCTCTCCAACAAAAGCGCCGATGATGCCCGATCGGTCCCGAATCCGATATTGGCCGTGAGAATAAGACTATACAGTTATTCAGCCACCCCCGTTTCATGCTCCCAGTCTTGGGGTGGGGATATCTACCAACACTCAGACCAGACAACAGTGATGGCCAAATCTAAGAAGTGCGTGCGCGTCGCAGATCTCGTCCTTCCAACCAAACACTTACATCAACCTTCAGTCACACCAATCACAATCAGAGCAAAAAGGCCCACCGCAATGGCATCAAGAAGCCCAAGTCTGCAGGTCGAACACGCTCGTTGAAGGGTGTATGCCTATCAATTTCTATCTTTCCTACTGCATGATTACTCAGTCCTTCTTCTATGTTAGGTGGAGCAAAAGGTATTGTGTTTCTCTCGTACTGGATGACTGTTGTTCAATCCGACCGTCAGTTCCGACGGAATGCCTTGTACGCCCTCGTGGGCTCCGTAAGTCCCATCAATATTGAGGCAGTATTGCTCTCTCATCCTACTGCAGCGCAAAGCACGGGCAGAACAGAAGGCTGCGTCATGATAGGAACGGGGCTTTGCAGCATTCATGGGCAGATGTCCAATCGCTTATTTTGTTTGAAACAACCCCATCATGCACACAGCCATGCACACAGAAAAATTACAGAAAAACACTCATAAACACCCTTCCTGCAGCAAATCCTTTCTAAGTTATTATGAGCAGGGCGAAGTGCCCCATCAATTGCCCTCATCCACCTTCTGTCGTCGGCTCCAAGGCGCTTCTGCTTAGTGCAGCATTCCGTTCCAGCGTCGCACGGAGCCGCAATACCTGGGAACACCAGTCAACATGAAAACGGGAGTTGATAATGATAGATGTACCGCTGCATCCTCCACTGGCATAGCCCCTTTCGCCATGTTATGTTTGCCTGGCCGAGGCCTTCTTGCAAACGGCCGAATTGCCTTTGTACCATCTTGTTGTTCAAGGAGCTTCAGGCACTCTTCATCCGTCGCAACGTATCCCTCCAGTAGCGCGAAGAACTTGTGTCTCAGTACAGCCTTGATACGTTCCAGAGCACGACTGGTAAACCATCCGTCACGCTCCTAGAAAACGTCGATTAACCCTCCGTAAGAAATCAGCCGACCTACGCCTACGTTGCAACTTTCACGGATATCATCTTCCTCATCTATCATTCGTTTGAGCATTGGGTCCGTGATGTCACATAACTGGAATGCAGCTGTTTCTGACGAGAGGGTGACACCGTCGAAGATATGCGATCTGTCGCCAGAGTTCAGCAATGTATCAACTGCAGACCGCAACTATGACCTTCTATCATCGCGAGTCTGCTCTGCCAACGAGCGATTCATGGAGGCAACAGAAGTGCGGCTGTCCTGCCGCCTCGAGACAACAGAGGCACGACCGATGGGATGATTGAGGTTTCGAAAATATAATTTTTGATAGCTTGATATTCTCAGTCAACGTCGCGAAAAGTAAGAGTGAAACATGCTGACAATCTTGCCTGAGGATCTTGCCGTGGGTCGAAGCCAAATCGGACCATTGTGTCCCTCCACGGGCCGTCCCCAAAGACATAGCACGTTAATGGCAAAAGGACTTTCGAGCTAATGTCACAATAAAACAACCCGTATGGGAAAGAGGAGAACTACGACGTACTTATGAATCTCTCGGGCTTGCGCTGGGGTGAATTGGTTGAGCAATGCGGCGCGAGTCCATACCGGCCGGGTATGGAAGAGCTTACAATACACAATCAGTTCCATACTGTATGCACGCAAGACGGCGAAGGCACACCTCTTCCAGCCGCTGAACAAGGACCTGGTCGTACTGATTTCGCACTTCTTGGACGTTTGATGGCGCTTTGGTTGGAACCTTTTGCAGAACGGTGAACATAATGCGGCTTGAATCTACAAACGAAAAAAAAGATCCGCCCACCCCTTTTTCGGCAAACGAGACCGACGTTGGCCCGTAGCCTTTCCAGCGCGCTTTGTTGATGAGCCTCGTCTTCTCCTCGCCCGTGTTCTCGTTCACGACGGTCGTAGGGGTGGACATCGGGTTCGCTTTGAAGCTGTTTATTTATTTATTTATTAAAAAAGGACGTCCATAGAAAAGTGAGGCGAGGAAGGGAGCGGGGAGCACGCACTTGTAATTTTGGGAAATGCCCTGTCGGCTGAAGATGGGAGGCGGGAAAAGGCGAAGGTTGCTTCGTTGCGTCGAGTGCTGGGCCTCGGGATCGGACCGCCCCACGAGCGGGGGGTCGCTATCGACGTCCATGGCGGATGGGTCGTCGACGCTGTAGTCCTCAGTTTCTTGAGGGAAACGGTAGCCTCGGATGCCTTCCACTGTTTTCGCATGAAAATGGTTTTAAAAGAAGGGCGGGGGGACGCAAAGGAGAACCAACCGTCCAGGGCGGTCATCGCTCTGCGGAGGTCGGAAAGAAGATCGTCTTGAGCGGGTCGGTATTGAAAGTCGGCCATGCCTCCATTCGGGGGCACACTTCAGTGACCGGCATCGCTCGCGGCGTGGATGAGAGTGCTCACTTCGAAACCTGGCCGTCTTTGGGATCACGCCGACGGCCACGGCGGTGTATTCCCCGATTACATTGTGCGAACCGCCGCCATCGCCATCGCCATCGCTGTCATGGTTGTTGTCGTTGTCGTCGACGCCGTCACCGGGAGAAGGAGGAGGGCGCTTGAACTTCCTCTTCACTACCCTCAGCAGTATGTTGTTCGTCGGGACGAGATCGCCCGGCAAGGGGTGCGAAAAGGGATCGTCCGGTCTGAGGTTCAGCTCGAGCAGGGAGTCTTCCTTCGGCGCGCTTCTCCTGAACGCCCTGTCCAGGGACGGCTGTCCGCCGAGGCAGCGGATCGCCCTGCCGACAGACTGGGGGCGAACGTATCCGGGATACTCTACGGAGTAAAAGTGGACGGTCGGGAGCTCATGAGCTGGTGCGCATTTCGGCGGCGAGGCTGCATCGGTTGGATCCATGGGATGCACACAAATGACGTGATGTATGTTATCTTATCAGTCAGTTCCCTTTTCTCACCTGCCTTGCTCAACCTGTACTAACCCTGCCATGTAGTTTGGACAGGTACCCTTGTTTGGACACTTGAGATCTCTCCCTCGATCCAAGCTCAATCAGCATAAAAATTCTCATAGCACTTATTGTATCTTAATAGATTTTTTTGCTGAATGCCATTGTGGTTTGTTGAGATCAAAAAAAAATAGCAGTTGGTCATGCCTGCCAACCAATGCCACATCACAGATTCTATGGCTCCAAAATAGGTTAGATACACTTGCTGTCAGAATCAAATGTGGAACTACAATGGATGTGATGTGCCATTGCTTTCATCCTTTGCCACCAACTGCATGCCCATGCTACCATTTCGCACCCAATGACAAGATCTCGACTGCCTCACCAAGTCCTTGCCACTTTGGTCCAGCCCAGCCTTTGCCACCAACAATGCGTGCATGCCACAGCCCACTCAATGTGATCATGTTGCAGGTCCTTCACCACCACCTTGACTGCCTTGGCCAGCCTCAAATTCCCTTTCAAATCCCCTTTCATCACTTCACTTCCCTTTGTTCTTCATTCCTGTACATAAAAACACTTAGCTACTCTGTAGTAAAATAGTTCAGAATAAGATTCTTTTTGTCACAAGTACTGGTATCTCGGACCAGACTGGCAACCAGATAAGCCTACTCGGACGAGCCTCACATTTTGCACATGTTCTATGACTCTCTTAGCCTCGCACGTACCATCACCTTCCAGCGTGTTCCAGTATGATTGCCTTGTCTCTACCTTGTGTCTGCTATTTGATATAGTGGTATCTGTCTATATAAACCTGTCAGTAGAAGAGAACAAGCCCTAAGCTTGTTCTCTTGTGAAATATCACTGGATTCAGCTTCGGAACTGTAGGCTTGCAGGCATTCAAGCAATTGTCCCAGAAACTCTTCTATTTCCCTAAGTCTTCAAATGCGAAGACTTATCCATTGTATCTCCTCTCTGCGGTACACACTAGCCTCTGCTGTGTTGTCACCGAGATCCCTGAATCTCGCGAGAACTCATCATCTCGCTCGACTCAGTGCGCACGTCTTGCATGTGAAATGATTTGTCAGCAACACCGCCCCCAGTCGGTGACATTAGAACAAGCTTACCTCTAAAACCTCGACCCCGAACCACATGCTCGCACAGACAATATACTGATTTTTCTTCAACATGACCACAACTCGAGACTGGAGATGCAAGGGACTCAGCACACCAACCTTTGAAGGACTAGCAGCTCTCAAATGTCCATTTGAACTACTTCCTGATCAAGAAAAGAACGTCCCCAGCATGACCACATTTGATGATGGAGTTGATTTCTTGTTGGTACGAACTGATGGTGTACCCTGGACGGGCTACTATGTCACCTGGAAGAATGCCAAGGTAGCTCTAAGCCATCTCTATGGCCTCTGGTTTGAAATCACAAGATGTGGGGACACCTAGGAAGTGATGCGCGTTGCCTGCCCAGCCTTCCACCTTGCTCAGAGTCCCCTTAGAGGGATTAATCTCACCACATTAACAGCTTCGGGAGAACCCATCCCTAGCTCCAAAACCCCAAGCCATGCCCCAATGCCAGGACCCACCACATCCACCCATGCTCCGATGGAGCTCGAACTGATGATGATGACAAATGTTTTTGTCGCTGCCACCGACCCCGATCCCTCTCAACCTCAACCTGCATCGTCCGGAATGGCACAAGCACCCACCCGCACTTCATTTGCCGGGTTTGGAGGTCGCAGAATACGACCCCCAAGTCCTGACCCCGACCCCGACGACTTCTTTGGATGCACTGACCGCAATCACGACACATGTGGACCCGACAACAGAAAACTTGAGGGAATTCCCCCCAAGTTCTTTAACGGAGACCGAGCACAAACACACACATTTCTGGTTGCATTCAATAGGTTCATGTCTATGAACCATGACAGCAAAATTGCAAAAGATCCAATTAAGAAATGTGCCTACTTTCTTTCCCTGATGAAAGGACCAAAAGTCGAAGGATGGCTTGAAGACATGGACCAATGGCTCGAAGACGTGCAAGGCGACCCCACTAACATCCCACTTGGACTTACTGCATGGTACGTTGCTTCCTTGAATAGAAAAGTACTTATAACACCGAGATTGCTACTAGGGAAGCACTTAATGCTTCCAGCACCGAGATCATTTACATAGAAGCAACCTTGCTTCTATGAGCCACCTTTTGCTTCTATAGCACCAACCAGTACTACAGTAGCACGAACCTTATCCCTGTAGGGCTATATAAAGCCCCCAGTCAGTAGCAGTTGAGCCTTAAGCTTGACTTAGTTTGCCAATCCCAAACAGTTGACTCCTACCCTGACTGCAGAGCCCCTCTCATCTTGTTGCCATACTCCAGAAGGATCTAACACTCCTTCCCCTCCACAAGTATTGCTTGCTTGACTCAAGCATATCTGCATTGGTAGGATGTGTTCATAGATGTGACCATTGATCTTATTTAAGGCACTTTGGAGCCTTAACATTGTGCTGGCTTACACTCTGCTTGACCTGAGCTTGCCACAAGGAACCTTTGTGTTCCTCTTCCTCCTCTGCTTCTCTCTCATCATCCTCCTCTTCTGTGAAACTGGGAGATCAACTCTGTCTGCGGATTAGGTCATCCTTGACTTAGTCTTGAGATGCTAAACCTCTGAACCGGTCTCTCTAAGCTGGCCCCCATTGAACCCCTGAACCAAGTCACTGGGACTTGGCCCCACTGAACCCGAGCTAATGCTCCAATGGCCATGACACCGTAACACAAACTAAGCTTCCTTACTCCATTCTGGAGATCAACCTAGAACTACCACCAAACCGCTGGATCTGCATCCAACCTAGACCCTCCCCAGACCTCTCTCAATACGTTGTTGGAACTGCCACTTGGGACAGCTTCCACACCTTCCTCTGCTATGTCACCACTGAAAATAACAAAGAACTACCTGTTGAATTCATCAACAACCACTGGTTTGAGCTACAACTCAGAAGAGGACAGCTTCATACTCATCAGGACCTAGAACTCATCAGGAACAGCCTTGGGTTAGGCTATTGGAGGGAAGATGACCCTCTTTACGAAACATCATCAGAGACAGAAGGCAACTCTCTGGAACCTCCTGAATTAGAACTACAGAACCCCTCAGAACCCCAGACACCCTTTGAATCCCCTGAATTAGGAACAGAGAACCTCCCTGAAAATCAGGAACCCATTGAAACCCCAGAAACTGAGCCACAGAACCCCCCTGAACCTACCATGGCAGCCCAACTCTGTCATGAACCAATTCCCAGAGAGGGCCCTTGAAGGACCCTTCCTTATTAGAGGAAACCCAGCCTCTATGGTGCCACCCTGTTCACATGGACAAAAGGGGTGAGCAGAGGTGTCCACAATATTGCACGCGCATTGTCGTGTGAGCAATTCTTGGCACAATCAACATACAGCAAGCCCCACTTAGTGGCAACCCTTTTAACAATAAAGGACAGTATTATGGCCTCTCTAAGGACCCTTTATGATGACTCTAAGTACTCTACAAGAGACACTAACAAGACACTAAAAGACCCTACAACGTGTTATTAGACTAACTCTAATAACCTTAGAACAAACTGTAAAGCAACACTAAGGACCTTAATAGAAGTATTAGGTCAACTCTAAGGACCCTAATAGAACTATATAAGGGGCCTTATAAGCAACTCTATTCCCTGAACCAAACTAACAAGTCCTCAAATGACCGGCCCTAAACTAACTAACAGTAAATGAATCAGGTGCTTCGCATGTGTACTAGGCAGTGAACATGTGAAGACTAAAGGCTCTTACTCATCAATATGAGCCTTCTTACTCAGCAGCTTCCTGAGCATGACTGAGCATGCTCAGTAAGCGTACTCCAAAGTCTTACTGATCCGTCAATTGTACTTGATAACAAGGTTATGACTTGTTCCCTATTTAGCAGTTCCCTTGTAGTATATAAGCGCTCAATAAAGTAGTGGACAGTCTTCAGACTGTCCATTTGTTTACGGCACTCTCTACCCCTGGGATACTCCTTTAGGACCGTCCCCTTGTCCAACACTGGCCTCTTCTTTGTGTAACTGCTTGTTGCTCCCAGTAACTGTACCTCTCTGGTACTTAGTACTGCTTTGGACCCTCCTCCTTGCTCACACCATCCTTGATGTCTATCAACTCGTCTTTGAGCTTATCCCTCACTCTTGAACAGGATTGTTCAACAGTGAGTCTTGACAAACCCCAAATCATGGCACAAGCCCCCCAAATCACCTCACCTCCCCCAGTTGCCGTTCAGGCCCCTCCAGTTGCTCCAGCACCACAAGGAACCACAGGTTCTCTTAGTGGAAAGGAACCTACAGCATTTACAGGGGAAAGAAATAAGACAAAGCATTTCATCATGGAGTTCAACCTGTACTGGGGCTTCAATGATGACAAAGCAGTCATGGCCAGCCCCTTCAAAAGAACAATGTTAGCTCTCTCCTATATTCAGGGAGAAAAAGTAGAAGGATGGGTCAATTCACAAGCAACCGCACTCAGGGACAAATCAAATAGGGCCCAAAACCCCATCAACAGAAATGATGAAGCACTATGGAATGACTTCATCACAGACTTTACATTTAAGTTCACTAACATGGTGGAGAAGGAGAATGCTCAAGCGGCCCTTGCCAAACATGAAATGAAAGAGTCCCTGGATGACTACATCTCCACCTTTGAACAACTCCTGGCCAAAACTGGATGGCCTGAAACTGATGTAATCGCCATCGAAAGTTTTAAGAACAGACTCAAATGTGGGCTCTATGCCGCAATTCTCAACAAAGACGTCTGGCCCACCACTCTCCAAGAATGGAAAGAAGAAGCTAGAAAACAACATTGCCATTTTATCACCATCAGGGAGAAACTCAAAGGAAGAAAAACCCTGCCTATCCCAGAACACAGAACCCATCACTCCGATCGAATGCAAGTGGACTCCACCAAGTCCAACTTCAAAAAACTCACTGAAGAAGAAAGAAAACAATTTGCCAAGGAAGGACACTGCTTCTGTTGCAGGGAGAAAGGTCACCTCAGTAAGGAGTGCCCCAAAAAATTCGCCCCCCTACCACTTCCAAGGCTCGCACTACTGAACCAACCCCAGAACCACCTAAGGAGGAAGAAGCCTCCACTATGGTGGCCTGAATGAAAGCGCTACCAGCAGAAGATAGAGCCAAACTTTGGGACCTCATCCTCAAGGAGGATTTTCTTTAGGCCAAAGTACAACAGTTGGTACTAAGGCCCAGATAGATACCATTGTCAATCAAAAAGAAAACTCAATGAAAGTTCTCTTTATGATCACAACAAATGGAAAGACTGGCCAAGCACTCTTAGACAGCAGAGCAACGGAAAACTTCATCAGCCAAGGAATTGTGAGAAAATTACAAATCCCACTTCAAACCCTCAAAACCCCTAGACCCATCATCTGTTGTGATCTACCCCTCTTTTGGTTTGTCCCTGAAACACTTCTTACTGTTCCCTAGTTTTACCCTCATTCCCTTGGTTACTGTTTCATCCCTTGATGCTGATGGTCTCTTATTGTTTCACTTGTTGTGTTTCACCTATTGTTCGAGTTCCTTTTGCTACTGGTTAGTGCTATCTATTGTTCCACATATGGTACTGTACAGCCTCGCTAGATACAGTATTTAAGTGCCTGTAGAAGCTGGGGAATGCCTCAAGCTTAGCTTTGTCCCATTTCCTGTCGCATCCCTTTACCCTGTATCCTCTCTCAATCACAACTTGCTTGTGCTGGCTTTTTACCTTGATTGACATGAACATACTAGAAGGAACCCTTGCGTTCCTCTTATTCCCCTCTTGTTCTATCATCGTCTTCCTCTTCTGTGAAACCAGAAGATCAACTCTGTCTGTGGACTGAGTCATTGTCTGACTCAGCCTTGAGACGCTAAACCCTTGATCCGGTCTCTTTGAGCTGGCCCCACTGAACCCTTGAACCAAGTCACAGGGACTTGGCCCCATTGAACCTTGAGCTAACACTCTTATGGCAGTGATGCCGTAACACAAGCTAAGCTTTCTTTACTCCATTCTGGAGATCAACCTTGAACTACCATCGAACCGTTGGGTCTGCATCCAACCCAGACCATCCCCAGACCTTCCCGAACATGTTGTAGGAACCGCCACTTGGGACAGCTTTCACACCTTCCTCTGTTACATCGCCACCAAAAACAACGAAGAACTACCAGTTGAATTCATCAACAATTGTTGGTTCAAACTACAACTTAGAAGAGGACAGCTCTACACTCACCTAGACCTAGAACTCCTCAGAAACAGCCTTGGATTAGGCTACTGGATGGAAAATGACCCTCTCTACGAACCCGCCTTCAGAAACAAGAAGCCTCTTCTACAGAAGGCAACCCCCCTGAACCAGAAAAACACCATTGAAACTCAGACACCCTTTGAATCCCCTACGTTAGAACCAGAGAACCTTCCTGAAAATCAGGAATTCATCGAAATCCTGGAACTTGAACCACAGAACCCCCCTGAACCTATTATGGCAGCCCAACCCCAAGTCATTGTACAACCACCCAGGTCACCACTCAGGCCCCTCAGATGGCTGCCCAGGCCCCCCCAGTTGCTGTCCCACCCCCTCAAGCGGCTGCCCTAGTGCCACAAGGCACTAATGGGTCCCTCAAGCGGTGTAAAGAACCCACGGCCTTC